>CAOJBK014361120.1:0-17430 GCA_948294925.1 Codiaeum variegatum | reverse complement strand
CCCCCCCGGCTGGTGAATGATTATTTTAGTGCATGATTTATGTTAAGTTAATTTTTTGCCATACACGAATGCCGAAAATAGGAAACAACAAAGCTAAGCACAACACATTATAGGTTCCATTTGCATTTTGATAGGACTCTAAAATCGAACCAATTTTTTTTTTTAAATCACTCACATAGATACTAATTTTCACAATTAACTTTAGTTTTTGGTTAAACTTTGAACATAGTGGTTGATAGTAGGAGTCCACTTGGCATGGTTCCCACGACTAGACTCTAGGGTGTTTAGTCACCATAAAATGTCTAGTCTTTTTCTTTAGCATGAATTAGGTTAGGAAACCAGAGCTAGTACTTGAGAGCTTGATTGGTCTTCTTGGTAAATGAAACAAAAATAATAATAAGTGCACTCATAAAAGGTATATAAAAGGAAAGAAAGTGGAACTTTGAAAATTATGATCTATTTTGTTGGTTTCATATTGTGAAAAGTTATATTTAAAAGCGAAACCATGAATAGTGCTAGTAACCGGCTAAAAAAGTCCGTGACTAGTTGAGTAACCGGGGGTTGGCACCAAAAAGCATTTACCTTCACATCAAAAGACTAGTGACGGGTTTAGCTAAGTTGAGTCCCTTGGAAAAATTGAAAGTTTCATGATTGTTTACCTAAAATATAAAAAAAAAATTATTTTCAAGAAAGTTCGATCGAGTAACTCAAGGAATGCTTAGGTTGAATGACTTATTGCTAGCCATGATTTTAGGATTAGACGTTTGATTATGTGATTGAATTGCCTTGGAGCTAGGTTGTGAGGATAGTGCCTTCATGGATTCCGAAGTTGACAATAGTGTTCGTAGTTTAGGCATAAAACCAAAGTATTGTGAAAACTGGATATCTATTCGGTTGATTTTTACCTTTTTCTTTTGTCTCAATTTTTAGGTCTTTTGAAAAATGGCAATTGGAAGTTGTGTTTTAATTGTGCTTAGGTTTGCTTGAGGACAAGCATAAGCCTAGTGTGGGGGAGTTTGATAATGGCCATTTGTACCTAGGTTTATCTATTTTCTTGGCCATTATCCATATCCAATTGCGTTTAATTTCTTGTTCTAGTGTATTTTCAGTTCTTCCAGGTTAAAACATTAATCTAGGGCTAAGTAGCCCAATACTTCGGAATTGGCGTGTAAATCAAGCAAAAGGGAGCAAAAACCAAGCAACTAAGGGAGTCACAGGTTAGCTCATGGGAGTGATCAGTGCCCATGAGCTTGGAGATAGCTGTTGGATTGAAGTTGCCAAGGCAAAATTTTGAAGGCTTGACTCATAGACTGGCCTAACAGTTATGACTCATGCTCGTGAGTTAGAAGGAAGTTGCTTTAAGGCAAAAAAAAAAGTAACCTATTGTACTAAAATTGGAAAAGATGGATAAAACTCACGAGCAATGCTCACACCCATAAGTGTAGCCTGTGAGCATGCAGATGATAGTACTATAAAAGTGCAGACTGCATAAAAAAGAGTTCTTAGTTTCGATATGTTAGAAAAACCCTCGAGAGCCAAGCTTATGGGAAAAGAGACCAAGGAGCAAAACTTGAGTGGGAATAACACAACAACATTCATTTTAAAGCTAGAATAAATAAGGGTATCAAGGGTTTAGAGTATTGACCTAAGATTCCATATGGGTTTCTTAGTTTCTCTCTATTCTCTTTCTATTTTTTGTTGTTTTCTCGTAATTATGAACTAAATACTCTTTGTCTACCTAGTTTAGACAAATATTTACTATTTATATGGATTAGTCTAATTATTACTCAATGAATGTTTAGGCTTTTCATCAAGTTATGTTTTTTATTTATATTTTCTGCATTTTCATCTTCAATGGCATGCTTGTTGATGAATATTGTTTCTCATGATTTTCTAGAGATAAAAAGTTTGAGTTTTGAACACTAAAAAACATATAGGTTTGCTATGTTTGCTAGAGATAGATTCATAGACACCTAGGGTTCATGATTTTTCACTTAAATCTTAATGCTTTTTCTTATTGAATAGAAGTGAGAAGAGATTCCCTTCTATTACTTAGGAATTAGGGGTTTAATCACTTGAGAAAGGATTAAACCTAGATTTTTGTGAAAAACCCATTTGATGATTGATTGAAACTTTTATTGGGTTGTTGATTATCTATGCAAATTGGTTAAATGTGAGTCTAAATCTAGGTAGATGCTTCTCTTTTTTTATTTTTATCCTTATGTTTTGTATTCTCTCTTTATTTGCTTAGTTAATTTAGTTAAAGTTTGAGTTTTTAGTTATAAATTGATCTAAAATATTGTTGAGCTAGGAAATAGTCTTGGAGATTGAGTTAGTGATTGATCAATTGAACCTGTAGGAATCCCTTGGGAGAGCAATACCGGTACTCACCCAGTTATGCTACTTGGTATGACCCTATGCACTTACAGGTGTATAGTGGCATTCACATATCAAGTTTTTGGCATCGCTCCAGCGGCACTCATTTGTGGTTTAATACGATCAACATTAGCAATAAATCTAAAGCTATTTATTCAGCCTTCTATTTTCTTATTTATTTAAATTTTGGTTATTCTTATTATTATATTTCAGGTACTTATGTATGACCAGAGCTAACTCCTCCTGTGTACTTCCCTGTGACCTTGAACTTGAAAGGACTTTAAGAAGGGAAAGACAAGAAAGGGAGTTAGCTTTGGCCAGAGATGACCCGCTTCTGGAGATTCCTGAAGGCATATTAAGGGAAGAGGAAGATGAAGTTGAGGTTAAAGATATAGAGGTACCCGAAAGCAACTCGGAGGGTAACAACCATAATAATAATGGGAATAATGGTGTTAATGATAATAGAAATGACATCAAAGAAAGAGTCAGCAATGGTAATGAGGTTGGAAATGGAAATGGCCAAGGGAATAATGTTTAAATCAGACGGACCATGTAAGACTTTATAAGAGAGAATCTTAATGATGTTGGAAGTCTGATTCAGAGACTGGGAGTTGATGCGAACAACTTTGAAATAAAGCCAGCGATTATTCAGATGATACAAAATTCATGTTAATATGGGAGTCTTGCCCAAGAAAATCCTCATACACATCTTGATGAGTTTGTTAAAATTTATGACACATTAAAAATGAACAATGTGATGGAAGACGCAATTAAGTTGAGGTTATTTCCATTCTCACTTAGCGATAACCCAAATAAATGGCTCAAGTCTTTTCCATCAGACCATTTCACAACATGGGCACAATTGGTAGAAGCATTTCTAGAGAAGTATTTTTCACCTGCTAAGATCATTGAATTAAGAGATGAGATTTATTCATTCATTCAATCAGAGGGAGAGTCATTGTATAAGGGTTGGGAGAGATTTAAATAGTTACTTCCAAAATTTCCCCATCATGGATTCTCCTTATGGCAACAAACAGAGACTTTCACCAATGGTTTGACTTATGCAAATAGGCAAAATTTGATTTCAGCTGGCGGTGGAACGTTGGGAGATAAGACATCGGAGGAAATTTAGAAGTTAATAGATATCACATTGTCAATGGCTTCCATCTCCTAGATAGGTTCCAAGACTAAGGGCGCTGGGTGCACACACCGTGGACATTATGACATTTCTTTCGGCGCAAGTAGAAGCTTTGACAAAAAGGTTCGATGCATTTACTTTGGGTACCTCTAGGTCTCAAGCTTCATATTGTAAGAGTTATGGTGGTGGTCACCACATCCAAGAATGCAACATGGTAGGCTCAATTGGTTCAAGTGGGACCCAAGAGCAAGTAAATTACATGGGAGGCATGCAAAGGGGTGGAAACAACCCATACTCAAACACTTTTAATCTCGGGTGGAGAGATCACCCTAATTTTTTATAGAGAAAACACAATGAGCAAAGGGGTCCTCCATTGGGCTTCCAACAAAGGTCACAACCTCCCATGCAAATGTAAGTTGAAGCCTCTTAACCCAAAAAGGCCAACCTTAAGGAGAAAGTGGAAAAATTTATGCAATCTAATAATTCTAGGTTTCAAGTTCAAGACACCATCAATAGGAGCACTCAAGCCTCCTTACAAAATCTTGAAACCAAGTGGGGTAAGTTTTAAGCTTTTAAGTTAGAGAACATTAGGTGCTTTGCCTAGCAACAAGGAGGCAAACCCTAGGGCAGAGCTTAAGCCCATCACTATTATGAGTGGGAAAATTTTAAAAGAAGTTTAGAAGCCAAGGGTGTTGATTCAAGTAGATGAGGGGGTTGAGAAGGAAAATGGGAAAAAAGGGTAATGAAGGTGAGAAAGAGATGAGCCAAGAAGAGAAAACTCAAGAGAAGGGGAAGACCTAAATCATAATTGATTGAAACTTGTAATTAAATTTATAAAGACCCTAGCATGTCTTAAAGATTAATTCATAAAGGGGTTATTTTTATTAAGTCATATATTGAATAAGATGCAAATGAGGAGGACTGAATTAAAATGTTTTAAACATATAAATTTTAAGGTTAAGCATGAACATTTAATCTAATACACATGTGATGTGTTTATTATTGTTTGTAGAGATTCTCCACTAACAAAGTCAATCAATAAATACTTTTCTAAGATAAGGTTATTATGGACTTTTGTTAAGTCAAAGGCGATAAGAGTGGCCACCTAGATAACTAACTCCTTTATTCTTTCCTTAATTTAAGGAATTGGAGTTTTAAAGAAGTAAATGTTTTAAAATGTGTGGATTAACTCTCTCTTATGATATTTTTGCATTTATAGAGATTAGAGGTATAAGAGTTAAAATAAAAGCACTGTTAACTATCATTAACCTAAAGAGAAAGTGTGAGAAATTGAAGAAGAGTTCTCCAACTACTCATCTTCTTCTTATTATCCTTATGAAAGATAAATTTTGGTGATAGAGTAAGGAAGTCCAAAATAACAACATCCTAGAAGGCTCTCAAGATTCAAAAGGAGGAGCTTGAACCAAGAATTTGGCAACTAAGTGAGGAGGTTCAAGCACTTCAAGTAATCGAAGGGATATCTAGCTTTAATGAATCTTGGTATGTCACGAGCTAGAGGCTTCACACTTAAGAAGCCTAAAGAAGGAGGAGCAAAGGTATTTTATACTTTTATTTCATCTTTTTTACTTGTATGTGCTCTCTATATAATTGGTGATCAATTTCTTGATGAGTTATGATCCTACCACCTTTTGGTTAAGTAAAAGAGTTTCAAACTCCACAAGTGCATGGGTTTTTTAATTAATATAGTAGTAAGTATAATTCTTAATGGGGACAAGAATGAAGTACTAACTCAATCGTGCTTTGCTATTTAACTAGTCAATTATTTAGGTTTTAATTAAATTAAAACTAAATTTAACTAAAATTAATGATTAACAAGACATACAATGAATTATAAAGTTAATCAATAGTAAGTAATCTATCTAGACTTTATCATGTATGATGGTTCAATGTAATCAATCTTTTCAATCAATTTGGCATTTCACAGAAAGTAGGTTACAATCTTTCTTGAGCAAAGCAACCCCTAATTTCTAAGTGTCATAAAGAAATCTCTTCATAATTATAGCTAATTAAAAATAACATTTAATTTAAAAAATTAACAAGCCAAAGGATCTTGAGAATTTATCTTTAGTATTTTCAAACAATTCCCAATACTTATGAGTTTTCAATATTACATCAATCTATCTCTAGAAATGATGTGAAAACTAACTTTAAATAACAAGCATGTTATTATTAATCAAAATAATAATTATAAATCACAAGCATAAATAGATCAAAGGAATGATTTTATTGAACAAAGATATCATTCAATCCATGATAAGAATTCTAGGGTTTATCTAATCTAGATAGAAAAAGAAAATTAGTTCATAGTGAAAAGAAAAAGAACAAAGACGATAAGAAATAGATGAAGAATGTCAAACTATTCATATGCAGAATGAATTCTTTACCCCTCATATTGGTTCTTCATGTCTTCACTTTTAAAATCCTCTAAAACCCTCATTCTCTGACCTTAGAAATCGTATATCTCCATCTAAAAAACTTTTCTCCCTTTTATGTTACAATTTCAACTTTTAATTATTGAGAAAAATGCTATCACGATGTGAGCCATGTCTGATGCCATCCAGTGACCAATGCCCTTTTTAAAACCCATTTAAAATAAAGGAGAAAACACTAGCAAAATGTTTTCACGGGTAAAATCCACAGTCATAATTAACCTCGTGGATACTATTTTGACCCTTTTCTTCTTCAAAACAAACTTTTGACTATTTACAAGACACCTAGCCCCAAATATTGTTATAAAAAAAAGCTTAAATTACATCCAAATGTGCTAATTCTAAGCTAAATCTTTCATGGCATCGGAAAATAATGGAGATTCCTAGAAAGAATCTAAAAGTAAGGTTGAACTAATAAATTAAACTTTATTTAAGATAGAATCCATTAGGAATCAGGTGTCAAATATAGGTAAAATAAGCTATTATCAAACTCACCCACACTTGAGTTTTAACTTATCCTTAAGCAAAGCTAATCTAAATAATGTATGAGAAAGAAAAGTCGTCTTCTCGGCAAAAAAGAAATCTAATCCTCACAATACTCAAAAGGGTCCTAGTTTAAGTTCCTTAGTCAACAACCAATTTTAAAACACAACAATCAATTTCAAAACTCTCAAAGGCAACATTGCATTGCTAAATCATAAATATAAGTATTAAAAAGTTGAGCACCTAATTCCAATGAACAAACAAAACAAAATCAAGTTTTACAGATTTCACTCTTAGGAACCCGACTAAACCCTTGAAGAAAGTAATATTCAAGAGATGAGCCAACTTAATTATAATTAATTTAAACTTGTAATTAAATTTATAAAACCTTAGCATGTCTTTAAGTTTAATTCATAAAGTGATTATTTTAATTAAGTCATATATTTAATGAGATACAAATGAGGAGGACTAAATTGAAATGTTTTAGATAAAATAAAATTAAGGTTAAGCATGAACGTTTAATCTAATATACATATGATGTCTTAATTATTGTTTCTAGAGATTCTACACTAACAAAGTCCATCAATAAATACATTTCTAAGAGAAGGTTATTATGGACTTTTTTTAAGTCAAAGGAGATAAGAGTGGCCACTTAGATAACTAACTCCACTATTCTTTCCTTAATTTAAGGAATTGGAGTGTTGAAGAAGTAAATGTTTTAAAATGTGTGGATTAACTCTCTCTTATGATCTTTTTTCATTTGTAGATATTTGAGGTTTAAGAGTTAAAATAAGAACACTCTCAACTATCATCAACCTAAAGAGAAAGGGTGAGAAATTGAAGAAGAGTTCTCCAACTACTCATTGTTCTTATAAAAGACAAAATTTGGTGATAGAGCAAGGAAGTCCAAAATAACAACATCCCTAAAGGCTTTTAAGATTCCAAAGGAGGAGCTCGAACTAAGAAATAGGCAACTATGAGAGGAGGTTCAAGCACTTCAAGTAATCAAAGGGATATCTAGCTTTGGTGAATCTTGGCATGTCTCAAGCTAGAGGCTTCATACTTAAGAAGCTTAAAGAAGGAGGTGCAAAGGTATTTGATACTTTTATCTCATCTTCTTTACTTGTATGTGCTCTACATATAATAGGTGACCAATTTCTCGATGAGTTATGATCCTACCAAATTTTGGTGAAGAAAGTTTCAAAAAGTTTTAAGTCTTTCTCTATCATGAATTAAACTGATTTTAACAAAAATTTTTGAAATCTGCATCCATTGCATCAATAAATAACCACTTTAGGCTATACCCTAACATCGTCTAAGTCATCTTTTTTGGGTTTTTAGCTTAGCAAGTTTCTTTTTTTTTTTCAATTTTCTTTTATTTTCTTTATTTTCACATCATGTTAAAGACCCCAAATGAAATTAAAAAGGAAGATGATTAAGCATTATCTTTCATTTAACTTGGATGATACCCATATGTATCTCCTTGTAGTAGATTTTGACATTATAAGAAAAAATTAAAATATTTCTTTTAGAGAATCAAGTCTATGTAGTTCTTCTTTCAATAATGATGCAAGTGTATGTGACAAAAATGATTTAAATGAAGTATCTTTTAGTAGATATATATTGTTAAAGTGAGTGAATTCATTATCTTCAAGGTCCATCAGTATGACACCCTCATCAGTCATGATTTTCTTGATGATGAAGGGTCCACTCTAAGGAGGTTTGAACCTTCCTTTGGGAGTTTAGTGCAGGTTATCCAATTTCCCTAAGCACTAAATAACCTACTTGAATGTTCTGACTCTTTGCCTATTTATTAAAGTGCCTTGATAACTTTAATTGATGATGATGGTGATGCAAACTCCACAAGTGCATGGCTTTTTTTAATTAATATAGTAGTAAGTATCATTCTTAATAGGGACAAGAATCAAGTACTAACCCAATTGTGCTTTGCTATTTAACTAGTCAATTATTCAGGTTTTAATTAAATTAAAACTAAATTAAACTAAAATTAATGATTAACAAGATAAAGAATGAATTATAAAGTTAATCAATGGTAAGTAATCGATCCAGACTTTATCATGATTGATGGTTCAATGCAATCAAACTTTTCAATCAATTTGGCATTTCACAAAAAAATAGGTTACAATCTTTCTTAAGTAAAGCAACCCCTAATTTCTAAGTGTTATAAAGAAATCTCTTCACAATTATAGCCAATTAAAAATAACATTTAATTTAAAAATTAACAAGCCAAAGGATCTCGAGAATCTATCTCTTGTATTCTTAAACAATTCCCAGTACTTGTGAGTGTTCAATATCACATCTATCTCTAGAAATGATGTGAAAACTAACTTTAAATAACAAGCATGCTATTTTTATTCAAGATAATAATTATAAATCAAATGCATAAATAGATGAAAGGAATGATTTTATTGAATAAAGATATCATTTAATCCATAATAAGAATTCTAAGGTTCATCTAATATAGATATAAAAAGAAAATTGGTTCATAATGAAAAAAAGGAATAAAGAAAACAAGAAATAGATTAAGAATCTCAAACTATTCATATGTGGAATGAATTCTTCGCCACTAATCTTTATTCTTCCTGTGTTCACCTTTAAAATCCTCTGACTTCTTTGACCTTAGAAATCATATGTCTTCGTCTAAAAAACTTTTCTCACTTTTATGCTACAATTTTAACTTTTAATTACTGAGAAAAAATGTTGTCACGATGTGAGCCATGTCTGATGCCATCCTATGACCAATTCCCTTTTTAAAATCCATTTAAAATAAAGGAGAAAACATTGGTAAAATGTTTCCGCGGGTAAAATCCACGGTCATGGTTAAGCTCGTGGATACTATTTTAACCTTTTCTTTTTCAAAACAAACTTTTGACTATTTGTGAGACACGTAGCCCTAAATATTATCATAAAAATGCTTAAATTACCTCCAAATGTGCTAATTATAAGTTAAATCTTTCATGGCATCAAAAAATAATGGGGATTCCTTGAGAGAATCTAAAAATATGGTTGAACTAACAAATTAAACTTTATTTAAGATAGAATCCATTAGGAATCAAGTGTTAAATATAGGTAAAACAAGCGATTATCAAAATCCCCCACACTTAAGTTTTTACTTATCCTTAAGTTAAGTTAATCTAGATAATGTATGATAAAGAAAAGTGGTCTTCTCACAAAAAAAAAAAAAAACAAAAAGAAATCTAGTCCTCACAATACTCAAAAGGGGCTAAGTTTAAGCTCTGTTAAAGGTGTGTCCCAATCTATAAAAGGTGGTACCTGATAAAATGGAGGTGGTGGAGCAGAGCTAGATGGACCACCCAAAAAAAAAAGGCATGTAAGATTGTGGTGGTGGTGAAAAGTTGGGAGGAATATTAATCGCTGAAGGAATATCAGGATCAAGCTTCGGAGGGATATTGGTGTAATCATTCTGTAGAAATCTCGTCTTTGAAATAAAACTAGGAAAGTATAGCAAACCAAACCCTAGTAGGCATGCCATCAAGAGTCATTGATAAGAGTCCTCGAAGAATGCCTGAAGCCTCAACTAATATGGTAATATATGTATGTCCACTCAGTTCCCCTGAATCATCCTTCCTCAATAGAAAATAGGCAAGGCAAAAGGTAAATTGAACAAGTTTCTCTTGTAGCCTCACCCTCTTACTTTTATCCATACAAGCCAAATAGAATAAGTTTCTCTTGTAGCCTCACCCTAATATCTGTACGAGATTTAATATTGGTTTCTAAGAGATTGTGTACTATCCTCTTAGCAAAAGTTGCACACTTGGACCCTTTTGAAACAACATGTATAAGGCCTTCACATTAGGTGCATACTGCTTCTATAAATCATATGCCTTCATCCCTTCATCGTAATGCATCGAAGCTTTCTTATAATTTAGAGTTTCCAACTGCCCCTTAGTATACAACCCCATAAGAACTACAAATTAATCTATGCTTAAAGATTGCTCCTTGCACCCTAGCCTGAATTTCAATTTGACTTCCAATAGTTGACATTATGGCCTACCAACTCTAATGTACTAAAACGTTTGAAAATGGCTCCCCTCGAGTTTTGTTCATAAACCTCTTCAGCTCCTGGTCTAAACCACGTATTTCCATAAAACTTTAATTGATAACCTATGTTGGTTCAAAAGGTTTGTTGGCAATTGCTTCCATCGTTTGGGGTGCTGTGGGTTGGTAAATTAAATGCATTAATGGTTGATAATGAAATGATTCATGGATTAAATAATAAGAGGAGGTGGGGAATGAGAGCTCCCCTCAACTGTTGCTCACTTTATGGATAACTTAACCGGCCTCTTAATAGCAGACTTTCTAGGACCCATTTCTTAAAAAATACACAAGCATATCTAACCAATTCGAGCCAAAAGCAAACAATAGATTTAGAGTTAGTATCAAAAGAAAAATTGGTAGCATAAATGACATAAAATTCCCTAACCCAAGTATTTTTTTTATCAAAATAAATCAACCTCCAAACCAAAAATAGCAATCTATCACACACTTATACACAAAGAAATCTAAGGGATAACCAATAAAGTCAATTCATCTAAACTCATCAATGAGCATTAGATAATTCAAAATTGAGGGAAACTGGGTATGGGTTTCGATAAATTATCAATAAAAAATAAAACTTATACTAATAGCACTAAAAAACAAATTAAAATGAAATAGGTGGAAGGAAGTTAGCAAGAACATGTGTAATCCTCTTTCAAATTTCTAAACGCAAAACCTTATTTTCAAAAAATCTATACCTCAATTCAATTGATAAATATCACAAATAATATAAGACATAGATTGTAAACTAACAAATACCCAGTTTATTAGAAAGCAATACACAAAGAAGAATAGGTATTAGAAAGAACTTAAACTTGCCATGGATTGATAGCATGTTCTTGAATAAAAATTATGAAATGCACTAATAATCCCATTCATTAGTGCTTTTATGTAATATGGATGATGAATTTTGAATAAAAAGTGTGAATGGGATGAAGTTTTGCTCTATTAGAATGAGAGAAAAAAATAGGAAACATGAGGAGAAGTGATTTGAGTGTTTTAGAAAAAGTTTAATAAAAAATGTGTTTTGGGGTTAGTAACGTCGCCACGGGGTGAGCCATGGGCATGAGACCACCTGAAGGAAACATACTCTCCCTTTCTTTTCTAAAAATGGTTGAACCATGATGGTATCCACGAATGTGATTGCACCCCATGGATACATTATGCCAAAATTTTTTTCTTCATTCAGTTACCACAGCTGGAATCTATGAGCATGATTAAATCCCATGGAAACATTATGAGAACCAATTTTTCACCCTTTTTGAGCCAGGGTAGATATATACATAGCCATATTTTTGCATTTTTCTTGTAAAATACTCAAAACCTCAAGTGCATTATCCTAAAATAGCTAAAATATAAAAAGAACTTGAAGAAAAACCTAAAAGCACATGCATAAACAAAATAAAATCATAAAAAAAATGTTAATCCTAAAGCTATAATGTACTAAGAATGGTGGGTTGCTCCAACTCAATGGTTCTTTAAAGTTATACTAGTTAGACGTCAGAGTGATTTCTCACCCTTAAGGAGGATAACATAAAAAGTATACCATACTTATTAGCTTGAGTAGGTGGATGACCATGTGCTCACATTTCCAATTAACTTTAACCTTCAAGGAAAAAGTTTTAAGTATGATCTATCAAGATACTTGCACCATGGCTCAAAAATACCCCAAGCTTTCCAAGGATTTTGGTTGGGGCTCCTCATCTTCTAAATTACCCCAATAAATAATCTCTTATTAAATAGAAGAATTTTTTGAAGGTTGATCTCAGAAGTCTATGATGTTATTCATCCTAGCAAACTCCTCACATACCTTTCTAGTGGAGTCCAAATACTTGTCTAATGCAATCTCAAGAGATGACTTTGCTTATTGGAATATATTATCCACTTATTTTCATTTCCATACATACCCTTAGAAATCATTTTTATATGAATACCCATTATCAATATACTGATTTCCTTGGTAACCCCACACTTGGCTTGAAAAATAATCCCAATCCTCATCATACCTGTAAGCCATGTAGAATCACTTGAAATCTTAGAGGCTTAAAGAACACATTAATTAATGAAAAAATTAATAAGAAAAGAATAATCTGAAATAAAAAAAACTATACAAATGAAAACTCACACTAAATACAAAATCTTAATCAACAATTGTGGATATATTACTAATATTGAAATCGTTGTCCATGAAAACAATGCCATAAACTTGATGTGAACTTCGCAAGCTCATTGGGCACTCAAGTAATATAATATTAAGTATCATTCTTAATGGGAACAAGGATTAAGTACTAGCTCAATCATGCTTTGTTGTTTAACTAGTGGATTATTTGAGGTTTTGATTAAATTAAAACTAAATTAAACTAAAACTAATCATTAACAAGAAAAGTCCTAAAGGGCGTGGTTTGGTAGTAAGTAGCCAATGTTTACAGTTACTTATTTTAGGTTTGATTCTCGGGAGAGGTAGGAGGTAAAATTGATTTGGACATTAGTCCACCATTTACCTTTTGAAAAAAAAAATCATTAATAAGATAAAGAATGAATCATAAAGGTAATAAATGGTAAGTAATCTATCTAGATTCTCCTACTTCCTTTCAATCATGGACATTATATGGTACTGCAAAGTCTGGAGGTTATTCTATTTCATTATAATCCTAGCCATCTACCTCTCCATCTGATACAACGGTTGCTCATTCTTAGTAGTCTTCCTATAATTCTCACTAAGCTCTATTGAAGGTGTGCCACAATCTATAAAAGGTTGCACTAGATAAATGGTAGTGGTGGAGTAGATCTAGATGGACCACCCAAAGAAGAAGGCATGTATGATTATGCTGGTGATGCAAAGTTAGGAGAAATCTTGATCGTTGGAGGAATATCATGATCAAGCTTCGGAGGGATATTTGTGTAATAATGTTGTAGAAACCTCTTTTTTGAATAAAATTAGGAAAGTATAGAGAACCAAACCCTGGTAGCAATGCCATCAAGAGTCATCGATAAGAGTCCTTGAAGAACGCCTAAAGCCTCAGCTAATATGGTAATATATGTACGTCCACTTAGTGATTCTGAATCCTCATTTCTCGAATGAAAGTATAGAAAATAGGCAAGGCAAAAGGAGACATTCACCCTCTTATTCTTATCCATACAAGCCAAATAGAATAAGTTTCTCTTGTAGCCTTACCCTGATATTTGTGCAAGCTTTAATATTGGCTACTAAGAGATTGCGTACTGTCCTCTCAACTAAATCTAAACATATGGACCCTTTTGAAATAACAAGAATGAATGCGTTCGCATTAGGTGCATATTACTTCCATAAATCATATGCCTTTATCCCTCCATCATAAAACACTGAAACTTGCCTATAATTTAGTGTTTCTAACTACCCCCTTGTATACAACCCCAGAAGAACTGTAAATTATTCTATGCTTAAATAATGCTCTTTGCAACCTAGCTTGAAATTTAATTTGGCTTCTGATAGTTGACATCATGGTTTACCTACTCTAGTGTACTAAAAAATTTAATAGTGAGTTCTCTATAGGCAAGATCATCAATAGTGAAAAATGGCTCCAATCCAGGTTGGTTCATAAGCCTTTTCAGCTCCTAGTCTAAACCACACATTTCAATAAACACCAATCGATAACCCAAGTTGGTTCAAAAGGTTTGTTTATAATTTCTTCCATCTTTTAGCGGTGTTGTGGGTTGGTAAATTAAATGCATGAATGGTTGACAATGAAATGAGTCATTGATTAGACAATAAGAGGAGGTGGAGCATGAGAACTCTTCTCACTCGTTGCTCACTTCATGGATATCTTAGCCAACCTCTTGCTAGTAAACTTTTTCATACTTATTTTTTACAAAATACACAAGATACCTAACTAATTCTAACCAAAAGCAAACAACAGAGTTAAGGTTGGTATCAAAGGAAAAATTGGTAGCATAAATGATGTAAAATGTCTTAACCAAAGTATTTTTTTTTTATCAAAATCAATCAACCTCTAAACCAAAAATAGTAATCCATCACTCATTTATAGGCAAAGAAATCTAAGGGATAACTAATAAAATCAATTCATCTAAACACATCAATGAGCATTAGGTAATTCAAACTTGAGAGAAATTAGGTATGGGTTTTAACAAATTATCAATACAAAATAAAACTTATACTAACAACACTCAGCAACATATTAAAATGAAATAGGTGGAAAGAAGTTAACAAGAATATGTATAATCATTCTAAACCTAAACCTTAGTTTCACAAAACCTATACCTAAATTCAATTGATGAAAATCATAAATAATATATGTCAGATTGTAATTTAACAAATACCCAATTCATTGGAAAGCAATAAGTAGGGATAATAGGGATTAGAAAGAACTCAAACCTACTATGGATTAACAACACATTCTTGACTAAAGATAATGAAATGCACTAACAATCCCTTTCGTTTGTGGTTTTATGTAAGAAGGGTGATGTATTTTGAATAAAAAGAGTGAATGGGATAAAGTTTTGCTCCATTAGAATGAGAGAAAATAATAGGCGACATGAGGAGAAATGATTAGAGTGTTTTAGAAAGAGTGCTGAAAAAATGCATTTTGGGGTTAGTAATGTCACCGCGGAGTGAGCCATGGGCATGAGGCCACCTGATGGAAAGTCCCTTTTTTCTAAAAATAGGTTGAACCATGAGTGGTATCCACGAGGGTGATTGCACCCCATGGATACATTATGCTAACATTTTTTTTCTTCATTTAGTTACCACAGCTAGAATCTATGGGCATGATTAAAACCAATGGAAACATTATGAGAACCAAAATTTCACCCTTTTTCTAGCTAGGGGAGAGTTACAACCATGACTCCACCTCATGGATACAATTTGTATGATCTTACCTTTGTCAGTTCATGCATACATAGACAAAATTTTGCCTTTTCCTGTAAAACACTCAAAATCTCAAGTGCATTATCACAAAATTACTAAAATATAAAAAGAACTTAAAGAAAAACCTAAATCACATGCATTAACATAATAAATCTCTAAAAACTTAAACCTAAAGCTATAATTTACCAAGAACGGTGGGTTGCTCCCACTCGTCACTTCTTTAAAGTCATATTAGTTGGACGTTAGGGTGATTTCTCACCCTTAAAGAGGATAACATAAATAGTATACCACACTTATCAGTTTGAGTAGGTTGATAACCATTTGTCACATTTCCAATTAACTTTAAACCAGCAAGGAAAAATTTTTAAGCATGATCTATTAAGATACTTGCACCGTGGCTCAAAAATCCCACAAGCCTTTTAAGAATTTAGGTTAGGGCTCCTCATCTTTAAAATCACACCAATAAATAATCTCATATCAAATAGAAAAAGTTTTTGAAGGTTGATCGTAGAAGTCTATAATGTTATTCATCCTAGCAAACTCCTAACATACCTTTCTAGTGGAGTCCAAATACTTTTCTAATGCAATCTCAAGAGATGACTTCGCTTCCTGGAATAAATTATCCACTTATTCTCCATCCCATTCATACCCTTGGAAATCATTTTTCTATGAATATCCATTATCAATATATTAAGTTCCTTGGTAACCCCACACTTGTCTTGAATAATAATCTCAATCCTCATCATACCTGTAAGCCTGTAAGCTATGTAGAATCACCTGAAATCTTAGAGGCTCAAAGAACACATTAATTAATGAAAGAATTAACATGAAAAGAAAAATCTGAAATAAATAAACTATACAAATAAGAACTCACACTAAATACAAAAGTTTAATCAACAACTTTGGATATATTACTAATATTGAAATCATTATCCGTGACAATAACACAAAAAGCTTGATGTGAACTTTGTAAGTTCATTAGTCATTTAAGTAATATAGTCATAAGTATCACTCTTAATAGGAACAAGGATCAATTACTAGCTCAATTGTGCTTTTTTGTTTAGCTAGTTGATTATTTAAGGTTTTGATTAAATTAAAAATAAATTAAACTAAAACTAATCATTAATTAAGATAAAGAATGAATTTTAAAGGTAATAAATGGTAAGTAATCTATCTAGAGTTCGAATCTCCCTAGAATCATGCAATCATGAATGATGGTTTAGTGTAATAAACCTTTTCTATCAATTTTGCATTTCAGAAAAATAGGTTACAATCTTTGATGAGAATTAAAGGAGCATTAAAATTTCAGTTTGCATCTATGGAGTAGTCTGTACCTTTTAAGCCATAACTTATTTTATAAAACTCTGATTGATATGATTCAAGATGTGTTTTAAAGATAATGTATAGAGCTACAACTTTTATGTTTTAATCTTAAGCTGATTCTATTTTTATCATGGAAAAAAATGGGACATAAATATGCTGATGTATAAAATCAAAAGTCTGAAATTTAATGTTTTGTTATTTTTTTACATTAAATCTGAACACTTTTGTTTAACATGGCTTTTCCTATTCTTGGGGGGATGTTCCAAGTTCTTACGGAATTTAATTATCTTATAACATACAATAGGAATTTAATTATCTTGTAACTTACAATGGACTATTCCTATTCTTGGATGGCTATTCCAAGAAGCGTATAAAAAGGCTACAAAGACGTAACCAGAAAGAACCTATGAATCAATTAAATCTTTTCCTCATGGAATGATGTCAATAGTGGATTCTCTTAGTCCTTTAATGAACATTTTAGACTTATCACCAATCCTATGGTGTGGCATCTAAAAATCTCATGACTAATCACCCTCCTTCCCATCTCTTCTAGGGTGTGGCGTCTATATCTTTCTTTTTTAAACCTATTTTAGAACTTTCTTGGGATGGTTTCCTATGATTGATATTGGGTTTCAAGGCACGATTCTTGATGTTCATATCATTTGTTATCAGAGCTTGATTTCTAATTCAGGTTTGGTTATAAAAAAACACAAAAA
>CAOJBK014361107.1:0-10939 GCA_948294925.1 Codiaeum variegatum | reverse complement strand
ACTTAATAGGGAGGCGGTGCTCAACTACCTTTCTAGATAAACCAGACATTTTAGTGTAAGCAAAACACTCTTATTATTCTTTTAAAAGTAAAATTAACTCTTTTTTTATATTTTTTTTAATAAAGCACTAACATAAGTAATTATTGGCTCTTGGGGAGTGTCAAGATTTATTTCTACCAGAGGATCTGATATACCTAAATTTAGATATATTTTATTAAACAAATTATGGTAAATATTCATTAAATTTTAGAGATTAATACCAAGTTATTTTTATTTATTTTATTTATTTTCATTTTGTTCAATTTTATGTTTTCTTTTAGTGTTTTGTAGTTTTCTAGCATTTTTAGAATAAATTGGAGAAGAATGGGTTTTTGAAGATCGATTCATAAAGCATGAAATCATGAAGTTAAAGTTTGAAGCTTTTTTCGAGGAGAAAAGGAGAGGAAAAGAGAGCTTTCATATCTGTACAGTCATGCTGAAAATTCTGCACATCCTGTGTCAGGAAATTCAAAACTTTCCAAATTGTGAAGAAAATTCTACACAGTCATGCTAGAAATTCTAAAAAGGCTATGCATAATTGCACTTACAAATTTGACAAGCTTTTATTCTATTTTTCCAGCTTTTGAGTGATATTTTAAGCAAGGGAAAACTCCTAGAAAAATCCTAATTTTAAGAGATTAAGAGAGCCTCCATCATTATCATCAAAACTCTAATTTTTGCCTCCATTCACAACCATTGGAGATTTCTTTGAAGATTTGGGATTAGAGACTTTGTCACTCCAAGATTTTCAAGAGATTTCTTTCTTAAGCTTTAATCTTATTTTATTTTTCTTATTTTATTTTATTTCAAGGATTATGTTTGGAATATTATTTGGACTTGATTTTGATTTTGTTATTTTAAACATGAGTAGCTAAATCCTTAATCTAGGATTTGGGATGTAGTTGCTACAATGGATTATTGTTCTTAATTTAATTTAATAGTTTTGAACTTTTCAATTGAATGACTTTAATTGATTTTGTGCTTAAATCTAGGGTTTAGCTGGCCATTTAAATTTTAGATTTAAGAGTTTACTTCAAAATTATAGTAGTTGAGTTAGACTCTAAACATGAAATCAATTAACTTAGGGAATGTAATACTTAGGGATAAGATTACTCCTAAGAGACATTGAAAACTAATTTCTAAATTGCTTAATGAGTTCTTTTTATTTTATAATATCATATGAGTAGTTATTAGGAATATATTGAATATTAGTAAAGAAGAGAGATTTTTATCTAGCTAAGAGAAATTAGTTCTAGTATTCAAGTGAGAGAATCTAGAGAATTGGTTTAAGGATAATAATATATTGTGTAATGAACCCCAGGTCCTAGGTGTTTTCCATTATTCAATTTTTCTTAGTTTACAATTGATTTTCTTATTGTTTAGTTTTAAATTACAAAACTGACTCAAATTTGATCATCCAAATAATATTTAATTCATTTGGTTGGTACCTGATATCTTTCCCTTAGGGGACTATACTCGATACTCATTACTAAACTATAGGAACAATCTGTACACTTGTAGATTTCACCTTACCAAGATCTTGAACTTCATGTTGGCCATCTTAAAGGCTTGGTGGAGCCTCTATAACATTTTTAGGCCGTAATTCTTTAAAATCTCGAGTACACTCTACTTCCTCAATGATCTCTGCACCACACACTGTCAAATTTTTCTCAACAATTTTATTCATTGTCTACTGCATCAGAAGCTTACGAATGGCAGATGCAGCTACTGCCAACTCCTCTTTGGTGTGACTAATCATCAATTTCTTTAATTATAGGACCATCCATTGGCCATTTAGAGTGAGGCACGACATATTTCTCTTTATAAATATAATCTGAATGCTCTTGGACTTGTTTCTCCATGTCATGCTTGGAAACATAAGTGTTTTTAGGATCTTCACTCCTCTTTCTCCTAACAAATTTCAAAGGAACCAATTCTACATCATAAAACTTGCCTTCTAAATTGTCAGCACACATTGCAAATGGCTTGTTGTCAGCCCAAACCACTTTAATGTCATTACCCGTCCAAAAGAGTAAAAATTGATATAAGGAAGATGGCACACACCAATTAGTCTGAATCCAATCTCTCCCAAGAAAAGCATTGTAATTGGCTTTTGATTCAATAACAAAGAAAGTTGTGAGTTAATTTCTACCGCCTCTAGTGATTTCCATGTGCAAAACTCCAACAACACCACTAACCTCGCTTATAAAAGCTGAAACAATAATATCAATAGAAATTAAATCATCCTCATTCTTGCCAAGATAGCCGAAAATCCTAAGAGGAATGGCATTAATAGTTGAACCATTATCCACAAGGATCATAGAGAATGGTTTACTGTTCAAATGAGCCTTGATGTATAGAGGCTTTATATGTTTAGTCATCTCCACAAAAGGTTTCTCAAGATGACTCTTTTAGGTTGATCTAGCCTAGTGGCCTGAATTACCAAACCACATAGATGCTCATCATTTGATGATTTTAAGAGTGCCCCCCACCCCTTCAAGTGTCAGGGAACTCTGCTTCCTCAGTATCTTGCACCATAAACTCATGAGGAAGCATAACTGAAGTGGTTGCACATCCCAAGGACATAGGTTCTCCATCAGTATGAATCTCCATATGCTCTTTGATCTCCATAGGTTCATCAATGTCCTCCTCATAACTAGAATCGCTAAAATGGGGATCCTCAAGGGCCTTTCAGTTAAATTTTGATTTTTTGCCAAGGGTTAGCTGATGCATCACTTGGCTTAGATTTTGTTCTTCTTTCTCCCTTCTTTTTGTATCCATTTTCCTCTAAAGTTTCCTTTTTTGGGTACGATTCAAGCACTGAGAATTTTTATGTGCTGCACTAGGTGCCACTATATACTTGGTTATAGATGTTTTGGCACCACAAACCTTGATTTTTTTTTGTTGAACCTTAGGGCAATCACATCGTCATGTTTCCTTTAATTATTTGAGACACTCCAAGAGGGATTAGTGTTATAAACATATTTTTACTTTTTAATTAAGAAATTTCAATGTTGGCTTGAGGAATTCCACCTTAAAGTTGACCTCCAGCTACCTCTATGGCAATTACTTTATTTCCAATGGTTGAAGGATTTTTTTTATGAGATTGCTTTCTCTTTAGTGTCCAACCACCTTTCTTAGAGTCATCTCCTGAACCAATAAATTTTATTGATTCCTTAGGGATTTGTGCTGACAGTGGTCTGCTGTATTTCACCAGAAAGTCAAATTTTCCAAAGGATTAGCCAAGGGTGCCCCAATTCTCTTCCTTCTCTTTGAGCTTCTTTTTGACATCCAAATATGTTATAAAATTGATGTCAATTATGTTAATGGAAGCAACCGGTGGGAATGGGTCTTCCTCAATCAATATGGCATCTTTCTTTTCTAGGAATTTTAACACTCCCTTATTGATCTGATCCTGTGCCACATTCTTAAACACCCAAAAAGCATTAGTAGAATGATTGTAAGAATTGTGATACTTATAATACTCTTTTCCCTTCAATTCCTCCTTTGTTGGAATTTTGTGGTTAGGTGAAAGCTTCATGAATTTCTGCTTGAGAAGAAAATCAAATATTTGATCAGTTTTGAATACCTCAAAGGTGTATTGCATCTAGGGATTTGAGCCTTGAGATTTCTTCCACACCTTTAGGGATTTCATCTTCAGCAATAGGCAGGCACATGACCCATTATTTGCAAGGTCAGTAATAATAACCTTAGTATTGGAAATTCTTAGAAATAAGTTTCCATTGAGGCTTTTCTCCTTTGATTCTCCTCATTGAGAAATTATTCATATTCACTAACTTTAGCAGCAAGCTCATAAAAGTCTCGAAATTCCATACCTTGAAACTTCTTCCTCGGTTTAATATCAAGTCCCATTTGAGCCATTTTACATATTCAGTTTCCAACATAAGGATTTTGTACTTATCTCTCATCCTTTTGAACTGTGCAATGAAGATATCAGCCAAATCCCCACCTCTTTGAGTCACTCTAGATAATTCAACTGTACAAACCTCTGATTCAGCCTTGAAGAATTGAGTGTGGAATTGTTACTCCATGTCCTGCTATGTAAAAATAAAACTTTTGGGGAGCATAGTATACCAAGTAAATGCAATACCGGTTAGACTATTTGGAAACAATCATAACTTTAAGTTGGAAAATTTTTCATAATTTTCCAATTTATCACATTGAATGGTAAAACAGACAATATGTTCAAGTGTTAAATGTCATTCTTCCTCAGAGAATAAGGAAAACTAAAGACCATGATAACCTTTGGGATAAGGATTATCTCAGTCAATCATATCGAGATATGGCTTATGAAATTCAGGTTGGCCCACTTGATGAAGATCATAACCATACAACTCCTGTACCATATCACGTACAACATCGAAATCAACTCCTCCCAATCCTTAGAGCATGAAGAGGTGGTACATAAGCGTAAGGAACTGGAATATACCCCTGAGGAAGGTTTCCATCCATGCCTCTAGTCTCCTATTTATAGATCCTTGGCTGTAAAGTGGGATTAGTTATGCAAAAAACTTATTGATTAGGCCTATTAATATTAGTAACATTAACATTACAGATACTAGAGCCGATAGGATTATCACTCTTAGTAGGTCTAACATCATCCCTTTTGTGAGGAGGTTTGTACCTATCATCAGTGAATAAAGGAAATCCTAAGAAAACTCTCACAGAATTAACAGTTTTTTCTTGGGCCACCAATTTAAAGGTGTTTTCTTGCTTTGATGTTTGATCTCCATTTTTATAAAGAGATTACATTAGATTAACCATATTTTTTTTAAAATTACTAAAATTATCAGAAATTATACTTTTGGCTTGTTTTATTGAGCTCACCACCTGATGAATTACCTCTTAAAGTGCTTTAAACTTATCAAAATTTTGAGAACCAGCGTTCTCACCAGCATCTTCGATCACTTTCAAAGTTTCTTTAGAATGTTCATCACCTGATTCCTCAAGAATTTTGTTGGGTGACATTCCAAAATCAATTTTTTCTTTACCATTACGTAATTTCATCATAGTGAAACAATGTCTCACTAGGCATGCCAAAAATATTATTAGTGTTAATTTTCAAACTTGCAGGCATACTAGAGGAGAAGTTCATCATTTGTATAAAACCTAACTTCTAATCAAATGGTGCAGATTCTCAAAATCCTTTACCATAATTTGTTTGGATTTCACTATATTTAGATTATGCAATGAAAATAAAATTCAAAATTAAAGAGTGCAAAGTTTGTTTTATTAATTCCTTAGAAATTCATGATTACAATAAATTAAAATGCTGAGAAAAGCTAAAAAAGATTGAATATAGTAAAAGGAAAGTTTTCTAAAGTAAATGCTAAAATTAAAACAAAAAGTTTTGAAGTAGATTGTCGATTAATTTTTTTGTTGATAAGATGATCATTTTTGAGTTGTTGAGTTAATTGATGATTATGAGTATGTTTTGCCATTGAGACTTTTATACCACTTCCTCAGCTAGAAGATAAAAGTTTAGTAGTCACCAATGGAATTAAATGTGCAGTTACAATATGTTACATGCCTTTGGCATCGAGTTTCTTATTTTAGAGTTCTTCAATGACCTCATGCTGAGTCATTTGGTCACATGGGCTTCTTAGTTAGGCCTAATGATTTTTTAGGCCATTAAATCGAAAAAGTAAACTCCTTTGGACCTCTAAATAACTAGTTTAATTAATTTATATTTTAAAGCCCAAAAATTATTTCTAGGAACAAACATCATCCAAGTCATCCAACTCCTGATATAAAAAGGTGGTAATAGAGAAGCTAAGGGACAAGACTATAAGGCATAGGTTAAAGAGTGTAGCTTGTTAGAAGTAGCAATATAAGGGAGCTTAGCCTATAAAGATCTTGGATTGGAACTCTCACCTACATCAGGAATAATTAGCTCCATGGTGAGGTCTATAGGAAATACATGTTCCTTATCTTGCAGCTAAGGCATCAAGATTGGTGTGTATTGGCCTCTCGAGGATGGCTCAAAAGGAAGTCTCTTAGAGCTCAGCTTTAGGGTGGATCCTTAATCTTTAAAGGATGACTTTAGGATGGACTTAGTGCTAGTTGTGATGGTCTAACCCTTGGAAGGTTGTAGGGTAGGCTTGGAACCGGAAACGTGATCCTAGTAAAGTGGTTCAATCTTATAAGAGGTGGTAGAGGATCAGACGGAAAGGGACTTCTCAGGTAACTGAGGTTCAAACCTGGAGGACTTGGCATAGGACTTCCACTTGGCTCCCCCGGACCTCACAATCTTGATCTGTAAAAATGTTACAAGCGGGTCAGTAAAGTTCAAAGCATTTAAAGAAAATATTGGGATGAGACACTTACGTTGGATAGAGATTTCAATGGGGCCTTCTTTAGGATGTCATTCCTAAGACCTCTTTTTAGTAGTAATAGGGCATTGCTAATATCAGCAGGAAGGGCCGATGCACAAGAAAACAAAATTAGTATTAGAAATTTATGCTAAGTGGTCAAATGTAGAAAGTAAAGTCTACCTCAATTGTAGCTTAGAAACCCAACAACGATTTGCCATTTAAACTATTGTGTCCTGGGGTATTGATGTGTATAGTATCCTTACTAAGTTACATGGTTTTGGGAATATTTTATTTCCTCAAGATTTGGTCATGCCACCTAGAAGGGGTTAGTTGGGAGTTTGGTCCATTTTATTGGTTTAAGTTTCAAAGGAAACCAACTATAAGGGATGGGGAAGTTAGGGTCAATTTTTCTTCCATCAGCTTTGAACTTGGCATTTGCATGGTCCCTATAGGCATTCTCTTGTATGTTTCAGTCAAAAGAAGCTTGAATTAGAGTATGGGATTTTATTTATTATTGGTCCTTATGTATATCATCTATGAAATTTTGGAGTGTGATATTTTATTCTATAAAAATTTTTCAAACTCACAAATTTGTTGAAGGTATGTACCTCGAGGAAGGCCAACATCCGTGTCTTGCACATATGAAAGCACTTGGGTTAGTTTTTGGCCAAGCATGGAACCCTAATCTTTCCCAGATTATAGTAAAGTCCTTAGAGAAGAAACCTTCTTGGATACTAGACCATCATGCCCTAAACTGACTAGTAATGCTCAGGTTAAGGTTAAGACCATGAAGAGGAAGATCCCTAAGCTAAATACTATACAATTCCTTGAGCTGATGGTAATGCTTCTCCCTAATATAAGGTTTGTCATGGCCTATGCTATTCAGAGAATAGATGGTTGGGTAAGGAAGCTCTTGCACAGACCCGAATTGTAGGAAACATAACTGGGGACTATAAACTTCAACCCTCATTTAGTCTCAATAGAAGTGCTAATAGGGAGATCCTTAGATGTAAGGACACTACCCGAGGAATCCCATCATTCCTTAATAGAAGAGTGACCAGCCTTATAAGGATTATCGATATAGGTGAATTGTGCCCATGAGGGACCATATTTCAAAGGTTAAACAAAGAAAAAGGAGGCTAGTGGAAACTCTCAAGTGAAATAGAAGAGCTAGACTTGTCTTGATTATGGGGCTTTCTACTTTTACTTCTATCTATGTTGGATTCAAAAGCTATATTAGCCTTTGAATGGCGAGAAGTACCCATCTCTTTCCTTCTAGTCTCCTCATTCAAAAGACTAGCCTTGATAATATCCATAGTTAATTTTCCCTCTTATGTGGAGTTTCTAAGTGAAGAGGAGTTGCTAAGTGAGACAACGAGAGTTTCCTAACTATTCGATAATGAGCAAAGTAGTAGCAATGCTTACAACTCAGACATTTTTATGATAGGTAATTGGTTCGCCAAACTCTAAAATTCATTAAAATGCACTATTATGCTATCACCATCTTTATATTCAAACTTCACCAATTTTCTCATCAATGATACTTTACTCAAGGCTTTCTTCCTCTCAAACATACCCACAAGTTTATTCCATAACTCATAAGCATTAGTACCATTGGTAACATGTTGAATAACATTTGCATCAATGTATTGTCTAATTGTAGCAACAACCTTTCTTTTCAAATTTTTCCAATCACTTTTGATAACCCCGGTTGGCATATCTTTATTTAAAATGGGCTCATACAAATCCTTGTAATAAAGGATATCTTCCATTTTAATTTTCCAAATGGAATAATTCTTCGACTTCAAATAAATCATTCCATGAATTTTTTCCTCCATTTCTACCATCACAATACCATAACCACAGCTTTGATACCTCTATGTAGGAAATGGGAAAGAATAAATAAAATAAATAAGTGACACAAACAACAAGTGCTAAACAAGCGAAGCAATAATCCTCCTTTTCCCTAATTGTGATGTGAAATGGATAAATAAACCAACCAAAATACAACAACAATAACAAAATATAATCAGCCCAAGCAACATAAGAACATAAGGATTTACGTGGAAAACCCCAATACAGGTAAAAACCATGAAAAGTCAAAATGATACTAAAACTTTCACTAATCAACTCAAATCAAGTGGGTATAGTAATATAATCTTCTCTAGCTTAACTAGAGGCATACAAAATCATCAATGATCAACCTTGGCTCAACAACATCAACAAACATCACCCAAAAGCATGGTAGATATAAAATAACATAATACAAAAGAGGTTGAGTAAAATATCAACTTACAGAACTCCAAATGAAAATTTGACCCTGGATATGAAGATGATAGTGGTAGGACCAACATATTAATGTTTGATGACAATCAGAGGTCCTTTGGTCATCGATCAGAGCAAGATAAAATTTTACTAAAAACTTTCTCTCTCTTCTCTACACACTTTTTTTCTCTTACTTTTTCTGTTGTCTTTTCACATTCTTAATCTATCCAAATTCATCCCTTTTGACTATCAAAAGGCTTCTCTTAGAAGCCATCATAAATAAGGATAAAGTTACAATTTTACCCAAACCAATAAAAGACATCATATGAATATTTTTTTCCACATGATAACACATATAATATTTGCCTATAATTAAATTATGGACTCTTCCTCTAAGTTAGAGGGATATCACAACATATCTCCCCGTCACTCCTACTTGGGGGGCTCAACCAAGCTCGCTTTCTTTCGACATGCAATAAGCTTCTCTTGAGGTAATGTCTTTGTCAACATATCTAATCCACTAAGATTAATATGAATCTTCACAAGCTCAAACAACTTGCCTTTTACTAGTTCTCGAATGCAATGAAACCTCCTACTAATATGCTTGGTTTGAGAATGGTAGGCTTTATTCTTGGCAAGGTGGATGGCACTCTAACTGTCACAATGGAGTAGGAACTTCTCTTGCTTCAAACCCAACTCCTTAAGGAAATCTCTCATCCATACTAACTGTTTGCCTGCTTCAACAGATGAAATATACTCTGATTTAGTGGTTGATAGAGCAACACACTTTACAATCTAGATTGGCATGATACTACTCCCCCTATAAATTTCATTAAGTACCCAGAAGTGGACTTACCAATATCAACATCCCCTAATATTAGCATTTGTGTAACCATCAACATAGATTTCCCGGGACCAAAACACAAACACACATTGCTTAGTGCCTTTGAGATATTTGAGAATCCATTTAACTGATGCCTAATGCTCTTTTTTAGGATTACCCATGAACCTGCTAACAACCCCAATAACAAGAGCTACATCTATCCTAGTACATACCATGGCATACCTCAAGCTATCAATAGTGGATGCATAAGGCACCTTCTTCATCTCATTTTTCTCATCATCACTTATAGGACACTGACTAGAATTAAGTTTTATAAAGCAAACAAGTGGAGAAACCATGAGTTTAGCTTTGTTCATGTTGGACCTTTGTAACACCTTTTCAATATACCTTTTCTATGATAGCCATAGCTTCTTGTTATCCTTATCATGAGAAATAGACATACCTAAAATTTTCTTTGTAGGCTCAAGGTCCTTCATTGCAAAGGACTTGTTTAAAGAATTTTTCAACTCATTAATCTTCTTTGTATCACTGTCAATAATCAACATATCATCAACATATAATATGAAAATGAGAAAATCACCTACAGTGTAATTCTTCACAAACACACAATGGTCAGCATGTGTTTTGTGGAAGCCATGATCAACCATGAAAGATTCAAACTTCTTGTACCGTTGCCGAGGTGCTTGCTTCAAGCCATATAAGCTTTTCTTCAATCTATACACAAGCTTCTCATTTCCCTTATCTTCAAAATCTTCTGGTTGCTCCATGTAAATTTCCTCCTCTAAATCACCATGGAGGAATATTGTCTTGACATCAAGTTATTCAACTTCAAAATCTATATTAACACCCAAACCAATAACAACTCAGATAGAAGACATCTTCACAACTGGAGAGAAAATCTCATCAAAGTCAACACCTTTCTTCTACTCAAAGCCTTTGACAACTATTCCTGCCTTGTATCTAGGTGTTGTGCCCCTTCCCCAGTTTTTAATTTGAACACCCATTTGTTTTTAATGCTCTCTTACCTTAGGTAGCTTCACCAAGTCATTGTGTGGTTTTCAAGCAAGGATTTTGATTTCTTCTTGCATGGCATTGTACCACTCCTTGCTATGCACATCTGACATAGCCTCCTCATAACTTTTTGGCTCCCCCTCTTCACTTAACAAAGTATATTCATTAGGTGGATACTTGGTAAAAGGTTGTCTCTGTTTGGTAGACCTTATCACTAGAGGTTCAAGTGGTGTAAGGGGCAGTTCTATAGGTGGTTGTTCACCACAACCACCACCACCACCACCATCATCATCATCACCATCATCATCATTGTCACCATGGCCATCTTCCAGAACATTTTCAAGTTGCACTCGAGAAATAACATTTGGAAATACTGGATCTAGGTTGACTGTGGCAGGTGAGGAAGACTCTACTTCTTTTGACTTTTTTAGTCTTCAATTGTTTT
>CAOJBK014360516.1:0-15849 GCA_948294925.1 Codiaeum variegatum | reverse complement strand
AAGAAACAGGTTAAGTTAAATAAGGGAAAGTAAGTTAAGTAGGGATATGAACTCTAATTCTATCTAAAATCCATATCTTTATTAGAGGTGATAAGAAAGAGTATAAATTTTGATTTGTAAAATAGCAATTCACAAAGAATTTGTATTTCACACAAAATTAAAGAATGAATATCTTTTTTTTTTAAAGATTGAACCAAAGTGTGGCATTCCATTGAACTAATAGTAAGTTTCTTGTTTCATACACAACAAATTAATTTATGGCGCAAGTTTTTTAACACAATTGTATTTTCTTTCAATTTTTTATTTTTTTAAATAAAAGATGCAATGGTTTGTTTCATTAATTATAAGAATAAGAAAAGTTACAAGCTTAAACATTGTAGTAAACTACTCACAATACCTAGGATTGCATTGAGCATTGTGAAGTTAAAACTGAACAATAAAAAATGGCAAGCTTAAAACATAACAATAAGCCAACAACAGTAAAGCCAAACTCAAAACCAACATTGCTAAATACATACAAAACAACCATAGAAAAGCTAAAGGGAGGTCCTTAGAGCCATGCTATGAAATCTGAGTTCCTTGAAAGTGCATACTTTTTCTGTATTTCAGTAAAAAATGCGTATGGTTGAACACAAAAAAAGTGCAGACTTCAATTTTTTAATGTTTAGAATTATGTGATTTTATTAGTATAATACTAATATCATAACAAGGTTTTAGATTTAACATGTATAACCTATTTTTAACCAGTCCAGCCCAAGCAAAAAACTTCAGAACATAAAAAGAAAACTAACCTACTAACTGTGCTTTGATTAAGTAGTGGCAGATGAGGAAAGCCCACAAAAAAGAAGAGGAGATGAGGATGGAGAATTACATCCTGTGAAAATGAAATAATTAATCGATATACATCTAAAAGAAAATAAACATGAGAATAAAAATAATAAATTTCATAATGGAATAGCCTCAATATATCCTAGTTTATAAGTAGTAGCACTCCACCCTCAAAAGGCCCCTGCAATTCCTTTTAGGAATCAATCAAATTTTTTCTTCCCATTAGAGGCATCGAGACAAAAGTGGATAGAAAGAGTACTACAGTAATCAGTATAGAGGAAATTAATTCCAAGTCCCCCACTTGAGTAATCACTACACATCTATTTGGAACCAACAACTCTATCTGCCTTTTGTCTCACAAAACCAAGCGATATGCCTTCATTTGAGCCCTAATTCTTAAGTTGATTGTCATTCAAAAAAAAATCACTAGTAGAATTGGAAAATAGCAAACCCAAAAACTTATCTAAATCAAAACTTCAACAAAATGAGCCAAATACTCAGCTTAAGGTCACAAGGTCTGGTGTTAGCCACAAGCATAATGGTTACTCCTAAATGAGGAAAAGTAATGAGGAACATTAAAAAGAAAAAAATAACTCACCAAACGAAAGAAAAAAGCGTCAATCAGACACATGAGATGAAGCTACGGTAGAAGAAAACGAAGGAAGAGGTAAGGAGGAAGAATGGTGAAAGGGCAAAATATTGAACCCTCACTACAACTCATTACAACAAGGACAATTCCAAGATAGATAAATAGGAATCACAACAATTCAGGAAATTCCATCCAATCCACACAACCCAAACACTTCAGAAAGAGATTAAGGGAGAAAATCATACATGTTTTCTTGTTCTTGAGGATTTCTTTGTCAAGCTTCGAAAGAAACGAGAAGAGAGATGAGCCGAGCTTAAATAAATAAGAGAAAGGAGAGATTCAAACAGAGTTGAAGATGAGATTTCAACTTCGATATTCTCTTATTTAGGGTTGAAGAAGGGATTTAGAGCGATTCAGAGAGAGTACTTTTCCTTCTTTTTTTTTCGTGTTATAGAGAGTTTAAGTTAAGGGTTGAAAAACAAATTTTTTATTTTATAAAATTTTAAAATAAAAATAAATTAGGAATAACCCCACCAATATTTTTGAGATTTTGCTACGATTTCCTTTTCTTTTACGACTAGATTCTAAACTAGTCATAATAATTTCAATCATTTATGACCAAATAGAAAAACTGGTCGTAAATATCCTTCAATTACGATGAGAAAAGTGTCTCGTCGTAATTTTGTGGTTGTAAATAAGACATTTTCTTGTAGTGCTATATTTTAAAATTTTTTTTCATTAATTCATGAGGTTTTTTTTTTTGTAAACATGAGTTTTGTATAAGTAAACTTGTAGGTAGAAAGGTGTTAAAACCAACTTGTATAAAAAATAATTTGATTGTGCTAAGTCAAACACCTACTTTCTTGTAAGCACTTTACAACTAGACCTAACTTATTATCTGATTGATATTTTTTTTAAATGGACAAATTTGCATTTTTTTCATCAGCTTTAATATCGACTAGCATCATCATCATTCTAATAAAAGGGCTTACACGTTGATCCCACTATCTAGGGATAAGAAAAACTGAACCGAACTAAAATTATCAATTCGGTTTGTTTAGTTATATGGTTCATTTTAATTTTTAGAAACTAAAATTATTTTAGTTCAAATCTGTTTGAACGGAAAAAACTTCTGTTCAAACCGAACCAAAGTGAATATGTATTATTATATAACAAAATTAATATTATATATATAGTTTTTAAAATTATTTGGATAAGTTACTAATATTTATATTTAATATTTTAACAATTCTATAGATAATAATATTTAGGCATAATTTGTATAATATTTATTAAGATATTGTATCATTATATAAAAATAGTGTAAAAAAAATTTCATTTTGGTGCTTGTAATAATTCGATTTTCGGTTCGTTTGTTAAAATATTGGAATATTCAAACTATTTGGATTCATAAATCCTAAATACTAAACACTATCTTTGACCGTTAATTTCTCTTGATATATATTCGTAAAAGATCCATATAGTTCTTAGTAAAATTAATAGGTCTGTACTTAGATAGATATAGTGGGCAAATGTTATAATCCACTTGCATAAAAAAATGGATTGTGATAATCCAACTCCCACTTTTTTTATAAACACGTTGTAAATCTTATTATTTTTTCAATGTGAGATTTATTTCCCAATATACCCACTCGAGTTCAACCAGACCTGGCATGTGGCTTAACAACAGTAGTTTGGTTGATGTTTGTTTTTGAATGGACTTCTAAAAATTTATTTTCTTTAGTTTTAATCTACATCATTATCATCATCAATCTAATAAAGGGGCTTAAATATGGATTCCAATATCCAAATCATTTTTATTTTGAAAACTTAGACTTTAAACCCTAAACACTAAAATCCTAAACCCTAATTGAATAGGTGAAAGTGGGATGTGGGTAATTACCAATGGTGAGAGCCTATTGTCCCTACAATGGACACCAAGAGGGGGAGGGGAGGAATTGGTGTCTTAAAATTTTTCTTTTAAACTTTCTAATAAAAATCACCAAATTCAAATCTAAAATCTTTTCTCAAATAAGTATTAATGACTCACCCCTGAAGAGGCTCCCCCCAAGCGACCCTCGGGTCGCCCTTGATCACTTATTATGACTAAGCCTATAATTAGAGCGCCTAAGCCTATAGTTAGAATGCTTGGAGAGGGTCCCGCGTATTTGTAGGGTCTGGAGGGCATTCAAATAGGACCTCGGAGACCCAGATATTGTGATTTGGAACATTATGAGGATGAGCTGAGCATTACGGTCGAGGGTCGTCCGGGCCTAGAAGGTCATCAGGTAATCGTTGGATGTGAGGCCCCTGTCCGAATATTATGCCGAGAAACATGGTTATCCGAGTTGTACTCTAACATTTTAGGGGCTAATCCCTATCTTTTTGAAATCTTATGGATAAGGCCAATGTGTGATCAGCTATATATACTTCACACTAGCATAGGAAAAAGGTTAATCATTCTATTTTCTATCATCACTCTACTCTTTTATATTTGGTGATTATTAGCCTACTAACTTAGGCATCAGAGTGTTTGCCCTTAGACACCACCCTGTGTCCTTGTTTATGATTTCAGAAACTTACAAGGAAGATGAGGTGTGAGCCGCAAGCCATCTTGAGGGTTCTCTTAAAGCCCGAGACATCAAGTATAAGTAATATAGCAATGAAAAAATGAGGTAAATTAAGAGTTTATGAAAAATACAGTTTCAATTCACCAATTCTAAACCAAAACATAGCAATATATAACAAACAATAAATAAAAGAGAGGGAGAAGAAATTGCTCAAGGTTTATAGTCATTCAGAGACTCCTTCTCTTACATCCACTCTCTCAATCAACATATTGAGGTTCCACTAAGCATCCAAGTTTCTAGTTCTCTCGGATTTTGCCTAAATTACAAATTAGAGCTCACAACTCAAAATACAAGTATTTCAAGTGTTTGCAAAGATTTTCAAGTCAAAAGACTTGATTACAATGTTAGGTTAAAGGTTTACAATTAAGAACCCTAGCTTTGGTTTTCTTAAACTCAAACTATTACAATGAAAGAGCTAGATTTTAAGAAAACTAGAAAGCATGAATAAGACTAGGCTAAAAGCATAAGAAAAAATGATTACAAAGCAACAAAATAGTTCTCTCTTATTGGTTGACTTTATTTTTGATGTTGACTTATATACTTTAGCCTTCTTGGAGCTAAAATGGTGCTTCCAACATGCAAATTGTACAAGTGACGTCATCTCCAATGTTAAAAAAAATTATTAACTGCTTCCATACAGTCTATGGTCCTTAAGAATACAGTCATTTGAAGTAGGTGAGTTTGAATTGAATATAGCCGTTGGAGCTATATGATCATATAGTGTCGTGTTCATACAGTCGTATGGAACTTGACCTAAATATGCCATCTCTTTGGTGCTACCATACGTTCGTATGGAACTTTGTCATGTGGTTGTATGGTAATCTTCCATACGGTTGTATGCTAGCTTTTCCTATAAAAGCTAAACACTTTGTTTCTAAAAGTTTTGTTAGTTCAATCAATGTGTTTATACATATATACTAAGCACCATAAACATTAATAGGTACTAAATGCAATACTCTTACTAATCAATCCATGAAAATGTGTTTTTGAATAATTACACTTTAATTGAATCAACTTGGCTAACGATTTTGGAATCATCAAAATATAGAGGATAATAGAGCCATTCAAGTTGGCAGCAAGGAAGGGGAGGAGTCGAGATTTGTCGTCATAGCAGATGCATAGGTGTTGAAGACATGAGTAGACTAAATGGAATTACATGAGGTTGAAGGAGATAAACAACAATTTGAGATTGAGGCTGAAGGTATTGTGGGTTAAGAATCATTTTTTTTTGGGTTAGAGTTAATGGCGGGGAGAAAAGAGAATGGATCAAAGGGATAATGTCTTCAACAATTTTGATTGTGATGGGGATATTCTCATTTTACAGGTGCATAATATCATCTATGGAATTTTTAAGGCTATGTGAACCCTAATTTTTGCATCATTAAATCCAACCTGTCAATACGAGCCCAACAGTTCAAACCAGGCTCAAATTGGACCTAGCCAAGAAATTGAATCTAGTCAGATCAAACCGGGCCTAGAACTCAGGCCCAAACAACGCACACATTTCACCACAAACACATGCATTTCTGGTCAAATGCATGTGTTTTGACCAAAACACGTGCATTTTGTCCTTTAGGGTTCTGGCATGAATCCCTACAGATTCGACCTTTTTAGAACAGTGAGGGGTTCTGATTTTTTCAATTTCCAAACTCACCTAGACCTATTTTCTAGCCTCTAAACACCTCTAAATACTCTTTAAACACTACAATCCCTCCACAATCGATCTGAATAGTTAGAAATTCACAATAAACATTGTAGTTCGTGTCAGTCAAGCAGATGAAGTCTTCAGTTCTAGTTCAGACATATAAAATATCAGTGCTCTCTAACCACAATGCAAACTCATTCTGGTTTTATCAAGCACTCTGACCCGTCGATTCTAAAGTCTCGTGAAACAAAGGTAAAATCGATACAATATACTTTCTCACTCTTAATCTGTGAATCATTTTGAGCCCTTTAATATCGAATTAAGACATATTTTATCAAAATCTAATTTTAAGCCCTTTAATTTGATTAAGGCATGTTTCATTGGAAAATATGCTTTTCAATAAAACAAAATTAATTAAACCCTAACATAAACTTAGGTAATCAATTTTACATTCAAAAATCAATTTTTATTAATCAAAATCTGAAACGATTAATAACCTTCCTGTTAACAATTTTTCTAAATAAAATTGATTAGCTTCTAAACACACAACCAAACTACCCAGTTGTTATCAGAACAACCCCCACCCTTCGCGAGAAGGGTGAACGACATAGAGTTTGATTTTCATTCAAAGGGATATGTAGGTAAGTCGTCTCATGGCTTCAACTCCAAATATGTGTTTACTTTTTATTCTATTTGATTATTTTGCTATTATTATTGTTGTTATTAGTTTTCTTTTATCTGTGATTACGATTGGTTTATTTCCATTATTCATGTGTTATTGTGTATGGATTATATTGGGGAATGTAGACTCCTCTCAGATCATAAGACTGGAGGGGAGATCTCTTGACTTTTATTCATTTTGGCAATTGTAATTTATCGCATTCTTTGGGGTAGTGTGTCTTTCCTAGAACCTGAAGTGGGCTAGAGGAAGGACCTCTAGTCAATCATTATTTTACTGCTTTATGTGATTGTCATGTGCATTATAGCATGTTCATGCATCCATACTTATTGCGATATCTTTTCATGTATACACAAAAATCATATTTTAACCGGAATCACATACTTTTAAGCTAAAAGTTGTTATATAAACTGGTAAAAACTGTTTTTCATAAAAATATTTTATCAGATCATGAATCCCTAAACTCCTTTTGGTTCCAAAAAGAACAACCTTTTCAATTGGGTAAAGAATCATTTTTTCTAAAATGGAGTTTTTTCACAAAAAGTTTCTTAATCACCTAAGAAAATTCATTTTCTTAAAGTGTTAGGTGGCGACTCTGTATACTAATCACACCATGTGCACGCTAATGAACACATATGGATGCACAAATGTGGGATTTGATAACAATCTGCGATGCTATGTGCAATTTGACCCCTCGTAGTTAGTTTCCTCAAGCCATAAACTCGAAGGCGCACAGGAAAATCCTACAGGCCACTCGAGCGGGGCTCACAGGCTAGTGGAAACCAAGAACTGAGCATAGAATAAATTAGATTTCTCAATTGATTTTTGGTCCAAACATATGAAATCTCCCTAATAAGATGAAATGGACACAAATAATCCCTCATCCTATGCATGAATAGGAAGAAAATATCAATTAAGCCAGACTAATCTCTCATAACTAATTATGGTTAGTCCTATCTTTTGATTGTGTTGAACACATCACACACCCAATCTGAGATGTTTGAGGAGAATACTTCTAAGTTATTAGATGAATCAAACCTCAGGAGAACACTAAAACCACCCAGGTAAGAAGCTTTGCATTATGTAAATCCTTTGGTGAGTATAGATTTTTTTTATATGGAATAAAATTACTTTTGAAGGAAGGGGAGTGTGAGTTCTGGTGTTGTGAGGATTAGAGGGGTTTGAGCTATATTTTTTATGGTCAGTAAGCTTTATTGGCAACTTCATTCTTTTATACACGTTTCCATTGAGACCATCAACTGCATTCCTTACTTCTGAATCTATACTTGTACTGTGATTGAATTCTAAGTTTCGTAGGGATAAAAACATCAACTACTTTTCCATATTTGGAGAACAATGGTTCCAATTCTGTGGGAGCGATGTTCAGGGGAAGGTAATCGATGTAGACTAAGATTAGCTTTTCCTTCCATCCTAGATTTGAGTAGTTGCAACTTTGGTTTGCGTCTCAGTCGGCTGGGGGTTGAAGAGGGTGACCTTAATTATTTTCTCTCCATATTCTCATCTTTTTTTAGGATAGATTACTGAAAGAGGCATTGCTTTTAACACTATTTTACACCTCTTACTAAAAGCTCATTTTTTTTATTGATATTATATCTTTTTCATAAACTTATGTTTTGCGGGGAAAAAATCATATTAAGGTCTAGGCTAGTCTTATTTAAATTTTTTGGTATTCTTACAATGTCTCTCTCAATATTATGGTTTACATTATCCTCAAATAATTCAACAGTACCTTCTTCATTTTTTTATATTAATGTAAACAAATTTAATGGATGAATTCATATAGTTTTTATTAAAGTCTATGAGCTCATACTAAAGTAGATTTATAAATAAGTAAGTGTTACTTGCATAAAAATAATTGGATTGTAGTAAGTCTAATACCCACTTTCTTATAAACACTTTACAAATCTTATCATCTTCAATTTGAGATTTATTTTCTAACACACCCACTCAAGTGCAATTTGATATGGTCTCTAACTTAACATCAATTATTCAGTTGATTTTTTTTTTTCAAATGGAATGCCTATCATTTTTTTTCTTCAATTTTACAGACTTTCATCATCATCAGTCCAATAAAGAGGCTTAAACATAGATCCTAATATCCAGGCTATTTGGATTCCTAAATTCTAAAATTTTAAATCTTAAATATTAAAATCCTAAATTCTACACCTTAAACATGAGCATTAAACATGAATCTAACATTAAATTTTTTATATTTTTTATTGATAAAGATTGAGTAAAATTTATAATTAAAGTTTGAGTTTGAAAGATGAAAGTGACAGTTATTTAAAACCAGATAGAATAATATAATGTTTTAATAAAAATGTGGCTAAAAATTTAAATTATGGGGCAAATTATTCTTTTTAGCTAAATCAAATGTTAACTGTAACAATTTTGTATATTTGACGCCTTCTAGGTCATCCTAAAAAAATAATTGCTACTACTCCATGTCCTCCATTTATATATTCATAAAAAATAATTTAATGAAATTATTTTCAAATAGGAATCAACCATATATATTTTTAATTTTTTTACTAATACAAATTGAGAAAATTTAACGATTAAAATTCAATCTCGAAAAATGAAAGTGACATATATTTAAAAACAGTGAGATATAAAATAATAAAAAAATTTTCCCAAACTCCTTAATTTTAGGACAATTTATTCAAACATCATTGTATAAAATTGAAATTTTAAATCTGATTATGATTTTACTATAGGGCCAGAAGTCAACCTAGGAAAATTTAAGCACTATATATAATTTTAATAAAAATAAAATTATTTTGTGAAAAAAGATAACATCTATTCCAAAAAGTATATATTTTATTCTTCCCACATGAACTATGATTCATGATGATTAGTGAAATTAGCAAATTATTTGTTAGACCAAAATCCAGCGAGCTGCTTGGATCCAGATCTATATATCTTTATATAAAAAACATGTGTCCAACAAGTTAAAATAAAATTTGATTTGATGATTTAAAATGAGATATAAATGAATTTAATGTATGATTTAATTAGTAAATATGTATATAATAAGATGGATTTTTAATTTTAATGATCAATTTTTTGAAAGTACAAGGACCATGAATATTAAAAATGATATTCTTTAAAAAAATTAAAAATGATTAATATATTTAAATAGAATAAAATATTATAAATTAAAATTAATAAATAATATATACCATGTAATTTGACATTAAAAATTTTAATTTAAAAATATAAAATATTAATTTTTTTTAAAAAAATAAATTTAAAAATAAAATAATAAAATTTATCAATTTGTAACTAAAAAGATGATAAGTTTAATATTTATTTTAGATAGTGTTGTTTTATTTACCGGAAGATTAAGTTGCCTATCTAAAATTAATTTAATCTAGTGGTTTAAAAAAGAAAGTAAGATTACTTTGTTAAAAACAAAGTAATAGTAGAAGGCACCGAGAGAGTAAATTTAAGCTATATGTTTGTTGAGATAAATAAATATCCCACATTGAAAAATTACAAAAAATACCAAGGGTATATATTGACTTGGCCTTCAATACCTAATTGGTTAGTTCTAACCTTTTAGATATGGTTGAACCAAATCTTTATTACCCAACCTAAATCAACATCTCACTCACCACTCCGAATTCTAATTTCCAACATGGTATCGGAGCGAGTTCGATCCAATTTACCTACTACTTGAAATTACCTTGCCGGTGGTCTAATCCGGTTGACCTAAATACTTGAAATTACTGTGACAACTTTAAAGACCCCGTTGTCACTTGCCGGTTGGTCCGGTTATAATTACAGTATCAAATGATAACTTTGAAGATCCTGTTGTCATTTGAGGGTTTCAAGTGACAACTTTAAAAATCCCGTTGTCACTTGAGGGGGGAGTGTTGAGATAAATAAATATCCTACATTGAAAAATTACAAAAAATATCAAGGGTATATATTGACTTGGGCTTCAATACCTAATTGGTTAGTTCTAACCTTTTAGATATGATTGAACCAAATCTTTATTACCCAACCTAAATCAACATCTCACTCACCACTCCGAATTCTAATTTCCAACACTATATTTATGTAAAAAGTCAAACTCACTCTATAATTTATAATTTAAAGTTAAAGTGTGGATTAAAGAATTATTTTGGGTAAATTATTTCAGAGATCACTAAACTTTATTAATTGTTTCAATTTGGTTACTAACCATTTTTTTTTAATTTCAGATCAGTCACCAAATTTTGAAAATTATTTCAATGTATGGTCACTAACCACCATCGGACCAATATTTCGGCCGATTTGTTGATGTGTCATGCCACATCATCATATTTGTCTAGTTAGCCATCTATGTCAGCATATTTTTCTACGTCATCCTACATGGTTAGTAACTAAATTGAAACAAATAATAAAGTTTAGTGATCTCACTAGTAAACTATTATAATTATTTACAATGATTATTTTTATTTTTATTTATTTATCTTTAAATTATTATCTTGCAAATATATACTTATAACAATAAAAAATTAATGTATATAAGATGAATTTTGAATATTTAAGTTTGTATGTTGTTAGCTATTCAAAAATAAAATAAAAAAAAAGGTAAAAAAAAATTTAAAAAGATTTTGACATCTTTTAATAATTATATCATAACAAAATAAAGACTACAAACTCTCATAAAATATATAAATATTACAAGAAATAATTAAATTTCTCTTATCATATAAATTTATCAAACTTTTTATTTGAATAAATAAATAAATAAATAATGAGTTGAATAAAAATAATTAATTTTATTTTTTTTTATTTTTTAATTAGCTAACTATATTCAAACTTTAATATATGATATTCATTATATATATATATATTATTTTGTAAATTTATAATTATTACAAATATATATTTACAATTTAAAGTAAAATAAATAAATAAAAATAAAATAATTATTATAAATAATTAGGATAATTTACTAGTGAGGTCACTAAACTTTGCTGTTTGTTTCAATTTGGTTACTAAATTTTACTGTTTGTTTCAATTTGTCTCTAATCATATATGATAACATGGAAAAATATGTTGACGTGGATCACTGACTAGACAAATATAATGATGTGGCATGACATGTCAGTAAATCGACTAGAGTATTGATCCGGTGGTAGTTAATGACTATACATTTAAATAATTTTCAAAATTTAGTGACTAATCTGAAATAAAAAAAAAATTGTTTGTGATCAGAATCGGAACAGACCAATTACCAGATCCACCTATCGAAACAATAATAAAATTTAGTGATCTCTGAATTAATTTACTTTATTATTTTGTTCAACCAACTTTTATAATAAAGAGTTTATATTGAATAGAGTGTTTATTGGGATGCTCTAAAAATTTAATGATTGCTTTTGAATGGTATATAATATAAATTTCGACTGATAATGCAAGTTAATAATCTTTCAATATTGAAAATTCTTTCAGAGTTGAGTTTTATTAGTAGGTCATTAGCTGTGTGTTTCTTTGGAATGATCTCATTTTATTTCTTATTCTAGTAGTCAGTGATAGATTTAGAAAATTAGTGCAAGGGTGACCGAATAATTCAAATGTTTTTAGACAAAGTTATTCTAATGAGATTAAATAGTGTTTATGAGTTATTTTCTTTTTAGATCATATCAAAATGGCTTTTATTTATCCTGTAATATTTCTTTTCCAATTTTTTTAATTAATTAATTAATAATTATACAAATTCACTACATAAATTATATGAAAATTATATAATTTATAATTCATTTTATTTATAATTTTGTAAAGGGTTTAGTGAATATATAGTCAAATGTTGAATTTACCTAAATTAATAAAATTTTCAAAGATATTATTTAAGTAAATTATTATTCCTTCCAAGGCCAATTAGCATACAAAAGACAACATTATTAAGTGGATATTAATATAGAAAGGATACCTATGTTGAGTTAATAAATTCTTAGGTGCATGTAATTTTTTTACAGTGGCCAAGGCCACCCTAGGCCTCCACCCTGTATTTGTATCAATTGTACTCAGCCCTTTATGATTGAATGAGAATGAATATTTTTCTCAAAAAATACTGAAAATCTGAATAAAATGAAAAATATAATAAATTTTCATTAAATTTACTTAAAATATCTCATAACAATCTAGAACAAATTAAAAAAATCAACTAGTTTCAAAGTCTTGGGTAACACAAGATAGTGACCAAGAAACATAGGTTTATACAACTTTTTGTTATAAACAAGAGATTTAAAGCAGAAAATGTAATCATTCTTTACACTGACAGAAGCTAATTGAATCATTTTAAGCTTTTTTTTTTTAAATGGCAATATTATACAAGTAAGTAAGTATTATTTGATGTCACATTAAGCATACAAGCTACTCATAACATATCAAAATTATAATGATTATGTTACATTTTGAGGATACTCTTTCTTTTTCTTCTTCTCATTGCCTCCAAAACTAGGCCAATAGATTCTTTTCTGCCTAATGAAACTCACCATATTGTTTTTCTTTAAGCCATTGTTTGGATATAATTTATACTTGTACATACTTACATAAAAATCTGCCTTTTCCTTTACATAGTAATGGCTTTGAAAAGTTTTAACACTGTCATGGAAAAATCTTTTTTAGCCTTATTGGTCTTTCTTTCTTTTCTTTTTATTTTTTTATTATTTTTATTTATATTTTAAGTATAATTGATAATTATTATTGTAAAAAAAATCAAGTTGATTTATTAACAAATTATTTAAAAAAACTAATAAAAATTCAATTTAAATCAATTTATATCCAATCACATAGAGTCCGCATAAAAGAAAAAAAATTATTTAATTGTATTTATATTCAAGATCAGTCGAATCACAGAATTCATTTACAAAAAAAAATATGGATCAAACGTGTTGTTTTTTTTTAAATAGTGTTATTGCTTAGTTATTAATATATTGTGAGTCCGACAATGAATCTTCTTTGCGTAGATGAATTTTTAGAAAATGTCAATTTTATTTTAATTCATGATCATATTTGCCCTTTTTTTTTTTTTTTCCAACAACCATATTTGCCTAATTCTTTTGGATACAGTGGATGATTCAACAGGCTGCGAGGCTACACAACAGGGTAGTCCATGCTCTTAATACGGGTCGTATAGGTGAAATCACACCTAGTATGGATGAGATAACTTGAACCAAAAACCTCTTGCTCCCAAGAGTAGTGCTTTTGCTATTTGAGTTACACCTCAAGTATCATATTTGCCTAATTGTTAATATATAAAAGTTAATTTTAATTAAAATTGAAAGTCAAGATAATCGAACTCTAAACATATTTTCATATAATTAAACAGAAGAAAATCCATGTTAAGAAAGAGCAAAGTATAATATAAATATAAAAAAGTAAAAAAATACTTAGTAATGATATGTTATACTACGCCACTAGAATCTAAAGTCACAAAAGCACTAATTAAAGCAAAGTACTTAGGAGTTCCAAGACGTCGGCAATGCTTCCTAATCACTTCCTTAATATTCTGATTGGAGTTGAATTAAAAAGAAAATAGTACATTTGCAAGATTAAAAGGGGTTTTACCACTCCATTAAAATAAAATTGGTCCATATTTGGAAAAAAAAAAAAACTTAATTGGTCCATAATGAAGTATAAACTAGATAATTAGTGGTTAAAAAAATTAAGGAAAAATAAAAGGGTAATGGTGGTGGTGGGTTTTGAGTTAGTAATGTAAAAAGCATAGTAATAAGTTAATGGGAGCTTTTGAAGAGGATAGAGAGTTGGAGTTGAGGGAAAATAATGCCCTCATGTTTACATTTCCATGCCTCACCCTCCATTACTATATTTTTATAAACAATATTAGATTAGATGATGTATATAAAAAAAGAATGTAATTGATGAAATATGAATTTATTATATAATAAAAAATAAATAATTTTTTGAAAAAGAATAAATAAACAATATCAAATATGACAAACTATTTTTAAAGGTAAATCAAGCTTTAATTAACTAGAAAAAACGTCAGACAACGAATTATTCTCAAGAAAAGATGGAACAAAAAATGATGCATAGAGACTAATATCAATAACAGAGCTGCTTACAAGCAAATGAGTAACATTGTTAGTTTGTCTTTTTACATGCCTAAGGGTGTAATCTCCTTTTTGAAATAAAACATTACAATCTAAAATAATGGAATCAAGTTCATTGCGAAGAGAAAATAAAGAATTAAAACCAGCCACAAAAGATTTAAAATCTAGTTCAAAATCCATTGCTGTAAATTCGAGTGATATAACCCATTGGATAGCTTCTTTGAGTGCTAGAGCCTTCCTTTGAGCCACATATGAACTACTACATATTTGAACTGATTTACAAGCTAAAAAGCTACCATCTGAACAACGACTGCAATCCCAGCTGGACAATGCCATGGACTGCTGTGCAACCTGCATCGGTGTTACATTTGTACCGATTTGAAGCGGGATGGGACCAGGTTGAAGAAGTTGCTGGCTCCATGCTTGAAAGAAGCCTAAAGGTGGCCTAATTGCAAGTAAAGGAGGAAGACAAGAGCCATCCCACCTTTTCTTATTTCTTTGCCCCAAATAATCAATAAAATAATGCTCATTTTGGTCAAGAAATCTTGGGAACCTATAGCTAAAGAGTTAAGAACCCATATTGTAAATAAATTATCATCTTGAATTAGATAAGGACATTGAGCAAAACTCCAACATTCATGTGCATAAATACAATGGACAAATAAATGTCATAAATGCTCCATGTCCCTCCCACACAAATCACAAGTACAGGAAACTTGAACACCTTTATCTTGCAGCCTTATAGAAGAAGGTAAAAAATTGCTACAAAGCTGCCATATAAATACAAGACTTATGAGAGTTAATTTCAGTTTCCAAAGTCTGTTCCAACTAACCAAGTGTTGCTTGAAGTTCATTAACATTTTATAGCTTGATTTGACTAGATAAATGCCTGAAGGTTCAAAATGACATACCATAAAGTCTCTTATAGAAATAGGAATCCTATTAATAGCTTGTGCCTCTGATGGAAGAAATAACTCATGAAGTAAAGAGATATTCCAAGATTTCCCTTCATCACTCATAAGATCATTCACTCCCAACCCTTCTAATCCCACACTCATAGGTGTTTGCTCTCTAAAACTATCGTACCACACTCTAATATTTTTCCCATTTTTAAATCTCCATCTCACTCCCATCCTCACCACTGCTTTTGCACTAAGCACACACCTCCAATGATGACGGGGGCTTGGATGGGAGTTATGATGATCCAATGTTGCCTTCAGTGTTCAAATTTCCGGGTCGGGTAGTGGGAAACACCATTAAACCTAAGACTAGATATTTAACTGACCAAGAACACCAAGCGGCCCATATATATGTCCTTCTCAATACCAATGAAGTCGAACCTTACATTGAGTAAGTTCTATGTAATTGACATATAATGTGGCCAA
>CAOJBK014358970.1:0-11629 GCA_948294925.1 Codiaeum variegatum | reverse complement strand
GTACTTATGAAACATATATACGTCATACAATAAAATAAAGGCAATCATTTAAACGAAAATGTATATATTAAATGCCATTGTGGGATTAAAATTACAAATATATATACAAAGTATAAGCTCTAGGGCATACAATCCTAACAGTCTCCACTCTGATATATTTTGTAGAATGTTGTGTTGAATCAATTGTTTTAGGAGGTAGCATTGAACTTATTCAATGTAGTCATCTAATTGATTTACATTCATTCTTTCCTTGACGAAGAAATGCACCTGAACCTATTTTATTCATTCAATTTATTGAATGTACAAAATTACTATCTGAGCCCAACATTTCATTCATTCAATTTATTGTATGTATATAATTACTATCTTTCTTTTATTTGTTTTAATGCAATCTCAACTCAAATATTTGTACAACAAATTTATTTTGTTTTTTGCAAGATAAAAAAATGTGCAGCAAACTTTACTTTTTTGATATCTTTACATATTTCAAATTGTAATTAACTTATTTATAATTTATAATATGTAAATTTAAAATTACTTAGTATTTTAATGATGTTATTTTCAAGTTCCTATTCATTTAGTTTATTTAGTTAATTTGGTGAATGTATGTAATGTGTGTTATAATTTTTTTTCTTTAATGTAAGTTTAAATTTTTAAAAGTTCAAATAAGATTTTTTGAACCAACCCAAGGTTCATAATCGAATGTAACTGTTTGGTTAAACCAAACACCAAAATTATAATATGGTTAAAATTAAATCAGTTTATGATTTAATATGGTTTGGTTTCAAATTTTAAAAATATATGGTTCGGTCAGTATTGTAATATTTCCGTCCGAACCAAACCGAACAAATCCCACCCCTAGATGGCTTATGATTTCTTAATGAAAGTTTGTTTTATCTTAAAAAACAATATCAAACATAGTTTATCCTATAACTAAAAAGCAGCTTAATTTACAAAAATTTTAAACAAGCAGAAAATATTAAGAAAAAAAAAGACATGAAAAAAATCTTAAAAACATGAATGCGCGGATGTAACTTTTGGAAACAAATTAGAAGCGATTAATTGCTTCTACCGACCTCTGACCTAACCAAAACCCACCAACGTTGAACACGTTCAACTTCTGTATTATTTGACTTTCAACTACTGACTTATTATTTTAATAGTATTTTATTTAACAAAATTTTTCAACAGATCGCTAAAACCCCAACTTTCATTTTTCTTCTTCTTTTTCCCTTTGAATCGTTTTTTTCAGTATTTTTATATACTTTCGACTAGCTTATTATTATAATCCAAGAAGTCCAGGCCATGGAGGCGGCAACGTTTTCTAAAGCGCTTCCGCAGATGAAAGTTTCTGTTTCCAATCCTAAATTGTAAGTTTTGTTTTCTTAATATGTGATTCGCGGAGATGAATAGGTTGATCAATTGGGCAACTTCTGATTCGACCATGATCTCTATATATATATTCCAAAACCCTCTTCTGCTTTCAACTTTTACCTGATTTTGTCAATATATTACATGCCAAAATTTGTTGTAGAACATTCAAAACTATTCAGTTCCACCTCTCTGGCTGATCCCCAAAATCATCTTTATGATGAATATTGAGGATTGAGTTTATGGGTCTTATATCAATTGATGCTAATGGTGAAATGGAGGATTCTAACTGAACTTACTTGTAATGGAAATTTAAAATAATGATTTCATTTTATGAGAATTGTAGCAATTGGGCTTAAATAGCATTCCTGGGGCTGTTGGGTTTGTTTTATATTGGATTGCATTGGGAAAGAATTTTATCTGATTGTAGTAGAATGTGAATATCCCTCAACTTATATTCGTGTAATTATGCTGTTTGCTCAAGTTCTTCATATTAATGGAGCTTGTAGATTGCAAGGAACGTGCGTCATTTTTCACCATGGCCTATGTATAACTTGTTAATAATGGGAGTCAAAAAGTTTCTGAAACTTTTCATCTTCGTATTTTATCTTTTATGCATGTAATTATTCAATGCTATCAGGATTTCAAGATTTTAATAAATTTATTCCATTTACAGGTCATGGCCTCCAAGGAGGTCTGTCATGTCTGTTTCTTCTCACCATTCATCTAGAGGATCGCAAGATGTTTCAAGTTCTAGATCAATTGATGCAAGTGTTAAAATCAGCAGCGGATCTTACCAACTGAGTCCAGCACCAAAGCGAAATCCAATTGGCCAAGCACTTTGTGCAGCATCTGGAGTAGTCACTTATGGTGAAAGTTTAGGTGAAACTCACTCACATTCCACAGAAGATAAGGTTGGCGTGCTGCTTCTGAATCTTGGAGGACCAGAAACACTTCATGATGTTCAGCCATTTTTGTTCAATTTATTTGCAGACCCGGTACACCTTTTTATCATTTTCTCTTTCTTCTTCTTACTTTGAACTTTGTTATATTCCTAATAATCATTATATTCTAAGTACAGGATATTATACGACTTCCCAGGCTGTTTCAATTTCTTCAGCGACCTTTAGCTCAACTAATTTCTGTCCTCCGTGCTCCTAAAAGTAGAGAAGGGTATGCTGCCATAGGAGGCGGCTCACCTTTGCGTAAAATAACAGATGAGCAGGTACAACTCAAGTTCTTATGAAATGGTTGGCTTTTTTTTTTTATGGCATTCTTTTGTGTTGGTCATTGTAAAATCCGTAGTTCTTTGTTCTGCTTTTGCTTTCTTTCTTTCGTCAGTTATCTGTCTATTCAACTTGTTTTTGTTATTTTAACATGCAAATATGTTGAAATACTTATTGCAGGCACATGCTATCAAAATGGCTTTGGAAGCAAAAGGCATGACTGCAAATGTCTATGTTGGAATGCGTTATTGGTACCCATTCACTGAGCAGGCAATTCATCAGGTGAGACTTCAGAATTATTTATGAAATTTATATATATTGAACTTTCTATAATTTATCCTGTTGCTTGTAAATGTATTGAAAATTTCTCTGTTTTATCTGGCAGATTAAGAAGGACAGGATAACAAGGCTTGTTGTGCTGCCACTTTATCCACAATTCTCCATCTCCACAACCGGCTCAAGCCTTCGTGTTCTCCAAAATATATTCAGGTGTTTTATCTGCATCAGTTTCCATTTCATTTTAAGCAAATTAAAAGGTACTTTTGACTTTTGTCGGCCTGACATGGTGTGAGTTATATTTCAGGGAAGATGCATATCTATCAAGATTGCCTGTTTCTATAATACTGTCCTGGTATCAAAGAGAAGGTTACATTAAGTCTATGGCTGACTTGATAGGCAAAGAGCTAAAACAATTTCCTAAGCCTGACAAGGTGAGTCCAACTGTTGCCTGGGTTCATGCATAACTTGTATTTTTCAGATTGTTATGCCCAAGCCATTGTGTTTGTATTCTGACTTTTGAGATAATCATTCTCGTTGTATGTTGAATTTTAGGTGATTATATTTTTCAGTGCTCATGGAGTTCCAGTGAGTTACATTGAGGATGCTGGAGATCCATACAAAGATCAGATGGAAGAGTGTATCTATTTAATCATGCAGGAATTGAAAGCTAGAGGATTTGACAATGACCATACTCTTGCATATCAGGTTTATAGATAACAGCTTTCAATTATGTCCTTAAATGATTATGAGGGCCATATTGGTCTGTGGTCTATTTTGCTTATTCATTTATCACTTCCATTCTTGTTATGTTTTATTGGTCACTTCTTTCTGACTTTTATTCCTCTCCCCTTACCCCCTCTTTTTTTTTTACCCCAGAGTCGTGTTGGGCCTGTACAATGGCTGAAGCCTTACACTGATGAAGTTTTGGTTGAACTTGGCCAGAAAGGTGTGAAAAGTCTACTAGCTGTCCCAGTAAGGTATGTGAGTTGTAGTTTCTTTGTACATGGTTAATTACAGTTTTATGTAGTCAATGCCTGAGAGTTTGAGCAGTCCGGTATGTTTCAATGGGTTTAACACTTGTGCATGCTATGGATTATTCCTTGTTATAGTCATTCACAATTTTGTTTGAATGATTCATAAAAATGCAAATTGTAAATTATTAACTATTCTCTTTGAAATGCAAATTTCATACCCTCAGTGCGACGACTCAATTTAGTCCTTGTCTAAGAATTGACCATTAAATTGCTGGTTCACTTATCCAATAATTTTTTATATCAAACATTTGATGGCATGTGAGTTACTGCACATAGCTGGTTGAATTCTTCATTATGTACTCATCAACACACTTGAACATTTTCCCAAATGGAACTTCCGAATGCTTGTTTGGCGACAATAGAAGTTTTTTTTTTTTTTTTTAATCTGACAAATTGGCACTTGTAAACTGTAAAAAAAAAATTGACTGTTTTATTCTATTTGAAATTCCAGCTTTGTGAGTGAGCATATAGAGACTCTTGAAGAAATTGACATGGAGTACAAACATTTGGCTATTGAATCAGGCATTGAGAATTGGGGTCGTGTACCTGCTCTAGGTTGCAATCCATCGTTCATCACAGATCTGGCAGATGCAGTGGTCGAAGCCCTTCCTTCAGCAAAAGCCATGTCTACATCAAAGAGCGCCTCAGAAGAAGCTGACTTTGATCTTTTTAGGTATGCAATCAAAATGTTGTTTGGTTCCATTCTGGCATTTGTTTTGCTATTCTCCCCAAAAATGATCCTCACATTCCGGAACCATCTCTTTTGAAGGCAACTAAGAAAATTACAAGTTTATTACAGCAAGTTCTTTCAATAAAGAGTTAAAAATTGGCCAGATTACAGAAAACGAGCCTGGATTATTGTTTCAGATAGTTTTTTTTTTTTTTTACTTGTTTCTGAATTGCATACAAGTTCTGGTTATTTATAACTCAGCTGGGAAGGAAGAATATTTCAGAAGATATTGCAAAAAGTGCAATTATATGATTTTTAAGCATCTCTAAGTTAATGTAGCAAACTGAAAATAGCATGAACTCATCATTGACCTGCGCTTAATGGTTCAAATTTTGTCCATTCAAGTACACATTTCTATCTTTCGCCAGCAAAGTACACACTTGGGGAAATAATTATTTAGAGAAACAGAATCACAATCCCTCCCTCCCCAAAATAGTAGCACAAATAAGATTGAACATGCATCAGAATGAATGTTTCCCTGCCCATTTGAAAATGTAAAATTTATCATCATTTCAAATGGCCATAATTGCACGCTGTAAGGCAACTAAATTAAAGAAAAGATCATTCCCGAATTATTTCTAACTTCATTTCATATTTATGCATCATAGCATATCTAGTCGAGTGTGGTACATTGAAAATTCAAGGAAAAACAAGAATAATTGAAACTTTGTCAGCTTGACTCCAAAACTTGATGCAGCACTCAAACATGATAGCCAGTGAATGCGAACCCTCGGCCTACAATTTCACCACCGCAACATTCTAATCCAAACAGAGTAGCAAGTCCTGCCTATTTCTCCATAAATGCTTAACATAATCAAGCTCTTTCCAGAATGCTTCATAACGCCCAGGAGTACTAGCACATATGCAAACACATAGGATTAAAGACAGAAGAAAACTTATAGAGATGCACACTGCATAGACAGTTTATATAACTCACATTGTACAAACTCAGATGCTTTAAATAAAAAGAGAATATCCAACTCATGAATGCATAACAAAGTTCTACAAGTTCAACTCAAACATTACGCATAAGACCCTATACAGCCACCATGTCCTATGTTAAGGCGATCATGTAAATCATTAAAGGCTTTTATACTTTTAGCTTAGAAAAAAAAATTGATAGTCAGCAAGACAGAAGCATTACTTTTTTAGCCTGTTCCTGTTTTTTATTAAGCTCAGGATGCCCATATACTTGACCTCTTCTCTTCCATTTTCGATAAAATGTCTTCCTTACAAAAAAATAAAATAAAATATAATACGTTAACCTTCAATCTGCAACATATCAGCATCTACTATTTCACAGTAATTCCTGATTGAATAGCAATGCCAAGAATGACCTTCCCCTTTCAATATCAGCAAGAAATACATGATGATGACTGTTGGCTTTCTGGAACCTGCTGCTCAACTATTTGAGATTGGAGAATTGAACATGTTTCAAATGCAATATGATTGAGCTGGTGTACAATATGTAATTAATATAAGAGCCATTCAGTTCATGGAAGTCTATTCACTTTCCCCTGAGAGATTAATGCTTATTTACATTACAGCATAAAAACTAGGCTAAAACTGCCAACGTTTGCAATTAAGTGTAAATAATAATAATAATCGACAGTAATAAACTAGAACATTGGCATATCTCTTTCTCAACATCTAGGAGACAGGCATTCCTTCACATAATCGAAAATACGTTCCTCAAGCCTCAACATCATCACATTCTTATGATTATTTCATCGTAATATTCAACGCTAAGTTACAGTTAGCATAAGCATTGAGGAAATTCACAAACATACAAAGAATTGAGATTAAATGAAGAGAGCAACCTTGCAAGACGAGTGTAGAGCAATTGATTTCACAAAAGATTGCATTTCTCAACAGTGGCTGGTTCTTGGATGTATTGCTTATTCTGTTCTAGTAGCTGCTTGTAGTAGGCACCACCATGCTTGGCCACAAATTGCGAGGCTTGAGCAGCCTTTGATTGCAACTGAGCTAGTTTCGATGCCATTAGTTCCTTTAACCGGAAAAAAAAAAAAAAAGCAATAAAATTGAATGGTTAAACCCTAATTCAAACATAATTCGATAGAAAATTCAGAAGATTAGTATTAATTATTGTAGGGATTTAAGTAAAGAGGAAATAAAGATTACCAGAGTCGCAGTTGATTATAACAAGAGAAAGGCTTCGATGGGTTTTAATACTGTGGGGGTTCTTTTTTAGGGTCTTCAGCCAGTCCACTGGAGTGCGCTTCAAACGCTATTCTGTCACGTCTAAAAAACCTCTTGTCATGACCACTGGGTTAAGCCTTGGCATGCTTCTGATTTTTTTTTTTCTGTTAATTATTATTATTACTAGCTTTATGACACAATTATTTACATTTTAAATCCTTTTGGTAAAAAAAAATTATTTGCATTTTAAATTATGTATTTAAACAATTGAGAAATATCAAAAAGTTTATAAAAATATAAATTAATAAATATAATTAACTTAAAATATTTATTTAAAATATGCTTCTTTTATAATAATATTTTAATTCATTTTAAATTAAATATTATTTTTTTATTTTCTTAATTTATGATTAATATTTATATTTTTAATAAATATTTCACTAATAATAATATTTTACAATTAATTATATTTGCAGCATGTGTGTTTATATAGGACAAATTAACAATGCACATTATAAAATAATTTATGTATTAATTATTTTCAATTGTTGATAATAAAAAAATAATAAAAAGGTAAATTAAATTATTTAAAATTTTTTATTTTTTTATAGAATACGATGGAAATTCATTACTGTAAATCAGCTACCAAAGCATAATAAATAAAAGGAGGGGGAAGGCTTCCCCACACTTGAGAATCAGACACAAAATAAGAAGCACGAGCTAACTGATGTGCTACATTATTCGCTGATCTCTTAACCACTGATAAATTGCAATGCGAAAAACAATCTAAAATAGACAAGCTTTCCAAAACAATAGTACCAAAATAATTTGGAAACTGACATTGAGCTTTGAGAGCTTGAACAAGAATCATTGAGTCAGTTTCCATAATAATATTGTCAATCTGATTGTCCTTTAGCCAGCTAAGTGCTTCTTTGAAGCCAATAGCTTCTACAAGACCTGCATTTGGAATTCCTTGCCTTCCACCATTCCCTGCTGCAAGAAAATTGCCGTTGGAATCTCTCAAAATCCAGTAGTTGCCTAGACAATGTATATCAGAAAATAATGCTCCATCAACATTACACTTTACCCACCTGCTCCTTGGCTTCTTCCAGCACATAATTCCATCGTCATCTTTTACAGAATCAAAATAATCTGCAAATTAAGCTAATCGCCACTAAAACAAGTAACTACTCGCCAAATTCAGCAAGCTTGCTACTGTTTGCTACTTATTATTCCATAAAATCTGGTTGCGATTCCTCCATAAACACCAAACAATCATACACAATAAAAGAGTAGCTTCAACAATATTTTTTCTGAAAACATTTAAGAACCAGTCGAGGAAAGATTGAGCATGCTAAAAAATAGCATCAGTATCAAACCCATTCTAGCATTCTTTTGCAAAGTTACATCCAAAAAATAAGTGAAAAAGGGATTCATGATGCAACTTACATACTACACAAAGAGGATTAACATTAACTCTCTTCTGTGTGAGCAGATCAGTAGTGGGTAAGCAGGTGTTGCAGACTTGCCAAATACAGTTTTTTACTTTTGAGGGAAGCTAGGAAGCCCATAACATTTTCCAGAAAGGATGGGAATAATTGTTATTGAGGGACAGAAGATGTTGAGTAAGGTATTTATAACCCGACTTCACAGTATAGGTACCTTCATTATCAAGACTCCAGTAGATATTATCCTCTCTTAGACTTCTACTTAAGGGAATCTGTTGGATCAGTCTATCGTCTCGGACAGAAAATAGATCATTTAACATGTCCACCTCCCAACCACTTCCATCAACAGCCATGAGATTATGCACACACTCATCTTCCAATCCTTCCACAGAGGCAGTTCAATATAGGGATTTCTATCTCTCGGTAGCCATGGCTCAGTCCAGATATTGATTTGATGACCATTCCCAACGCACCACCTAACTCCTTCCTTTAGAAGAGTTACTATTGCCATGACACTTCTCCAAAGGTAGGAAGGATTGTTAGATAAATTTGCTTTAAAAATAGAGCAAGAATGATAGTACCTCACCTTAAAAGTTCGAGCAAGGAGAGAATATGGATTATTCAGCAAACTTCATCCACTCTTCGCTAGCATGGAGATGTTAAACTCATATAGTTTCCATAATCCTAAGCCTCCATTAATTTTAGGAACACAAAGCTTGTCCCAATTGAGCCAATGAATACAAGAGTTGTTGTTTGCATCAGATTGCCACCGATATTGATTCATTAGTATTTCCAACTCATGACACAAATCTTTAGGAAGCAGAAAAATGCTCATTGCTTATGTCAGAAGGGCTTGAGCAATGGTTTTGATTAAAATCTCCTTTCCAGCGCTGGATAAGAATCTGTTTCGCCATCTTTTGACACACTGAAGTAATCTTTCCTTCACAAAGGTGAAAATTTTCTGCTTTTTCCTACTAATAAAGCATGGCAGCCCAAGGTAATCTCCTTGATTTTCAGTATATTTGACATTTAAGATGTTGCAAACCACATTTTGGTTCTCCTGAGAGGTGTTATGGCTAAATAAATGGATGATTTTTGGTAATTTACTTGTTATCCAAAAGCCCTCTCATACAACTACAAACAATGTTTCACAACAGAACTCTCATAAGCATTCACCCTAAAACAACAAAAAACAATCGTTAGTAAAAAATAGGTGTGATAACTCAGGAGCATTCCGAGCAATTTTTATACCATGAAGCAATCCCCTCCATTCAAACTTTCTTAAGATCGATGAAAGACCCTCTGCCCCAATAACAAACTGATATGGCGACAACGGGCAGCCTTGGCGCAACCCCTTGTAGCTAAGAATGAACTGGTTTCATATCCCTAATGTATAATGGAATACTGCATCGAAGTGATACACATTAAGACCCATTCAATCCACTTTTCTGGAAATCCCATTTTACTTATAACCAGCTCCAAATAGTCCCACTCAAGCCTGTCATAGGCTTTACTCATATCCACTTTCAAGGCTGCAAAACCATTCTTCCCTTATCTTTTTCGCTTTAAGAAATGCATCGCTTCATGAGCCAGCATAATGTTATCTGTGATAAGCCTATTCACAATAAAGGCACTCTAGTTCTCGGATATAATGTCGGGCAAAACTTATTTGATCTGGTTGGCTAGCATTTTTTGCAATGACTTTATAGATGACATTGCAAAATGTTATTGGGCGGAGGTCCGAGATGAACTCAGGTTTGTTTTTCTTTAGGATGTGAGTAATTGCAATATTATTTATACCTAGAGGCAGATAACATTCCCTCAGAAAAGATAAACAAGCTTCAGTGATTTCAGGTCCTATAATTTGCTAAGATTGCTAGTAGAAACCAAGATTAAAGCCATTAGGACCCGGTGACTTGTTGGGATGCATAGAAAAAAGAGCCTCCTTAACCTCTTGTGGAGAGAAATTAGATATAAGCAGAGTTTTATGTACATTAGTGAGAGAGGCCTGAATTGAGTCAATAATTTCCTGCCCATCACGACCATTAGAAGAGTAAATATCAGAAAATATCGAACTAAAATGGAATCTATATCATCATCCCATGAATGGCATGTCCCTGCTGAATCTTTGAGCTTCATAAAAGAATTATTTCTCCTTCTGGTCATTGCTAATACGTGAAAAAATGGGAGTTACAATCCCCCTCCTTGGGCCAAAGTTGTTTCGCCCTTTGGTGCCAATATGTTTCTTGACTAGCAAGTAAAGAATTGTAATTGACTTTGGATTGCTTATATTGTGCAATAGAATGTGGATCATTAAGATGTCTCAGCTCCCTCATTTTCCTTTTGCATTGCAAGATTTTTGTTTTAAACTGGCCTACATACTCTTTACCCCAATTCAACAAATCAGTGCCACAAGAAGCTAGCTTATCGATAATAGGCATACCTTTCAAATTGCTCCAGCTATTAGCAATAACATCCTTGCACTCTTTTTGTCGAAGCCATAGATTTTTTAAAATGGAATCAATGATTGTAATGATGAGCAGGTGACATCTGAAAGTCAAGTAAAATGGCAGAGTGATCAGACACAGGGTATCAATATTTCGTAGGATCACAAACTCAAAATGACTTCTCCATGAGTTTGAAGCTAAAGCATGATCTAACCATTCTTAAATACCATCTGGACAGCGCTTTCAAAATGCCCAAGTGAAAGGATACCCTTGCATTCCAATGTTAGAGAGGCCATTATCTTCCACATTTGTTCTTTTCCTATTCAAAGAGGATATCATTGAAGTCACCTAAACAATACCATGGAAGGTCTAATTGAAGGCTTAGTTTTTCAATAGAGCCCACTATTACCTCCTCTAATTTTTGTTCGCATAGCCATAAAAACCAATTAATCTCCACTTATGCATAGATCGAGGATTAACACTGATATCAATGTGGTGATGGGAAAAGCTAAAAAGTTGAGTGCTATCCTTTTCCTTACAAAATAACACTAACCCACCTCCATTACCAATGTTATCAATAGTAAAACTAATAGCAGTGTATGCCCTAAAGCTTACACTCAGCATATGAATATAAATGAAAACCTAACTGGTTTTAGTATATATGTTCTTTAAATGGAAATAACCCTAGTATCGAATGTATATATGTCCCTTAAGTATTCTATAGGGAATCTATTCTTAAAGAGTTTGAGAATATGAGTGACAAATTGCCCTTTTAACAGATGCTTTAAAGGTAGTTCATGGTCATAAGATTATTGGTAGGGACACCATTAATTCGAAAGACCATCACCTCTGTTGTCATCCATGATGAGTATTGGATACTTATTGGTATGGAGGTAGTGAGTCTCATGCTACAGACACGTGGTGTCGTGACAAC
>CAOJBK014358819.1:0-11497 GCA_948294925.1 Codiaeum variegatum | reverse complement strand
CGCAGTACAAATAGACTATCATGTATGTTTCTTAAAATTCTTTAATTGTGTGAACTAGGTCAGAGCTGCTCTAATGAGCGACTATTGGAAGAGCTGAGCAAGGAGCTTGCCTTCCACTCCTAAAGGTTAGAGTGTGCCATCATAAATTCTCAAATGAGTTTTAAGGGAGGAGCTACCTTTGAATTTCTCAAAGTGTGGAATTTGGAACTTTGGAGGAAGCCTTGCTTTGGGGAACGGGCTCAATGGGACTTTCTCCTTTTTTCTTAAGGGCTTGCAGGTACCTTTCCATTTCTTTATATTCCTGGGTTATAATCATAATGAGTGGATGTTCTTTAACCCCTTTTGAGAAAGGACTAACAGTAGGGGTAACAAGACTGTTATTTCCATAGTCAGATTATAGATTCAATATAAAAACCTCATCAGCTAGAGTGTCAGAAGTTTTCGAAGCATGATTAGTGGGCGAGATCCCAACTTGACTCAGTGTAGTATGAACTTTACCCAGAATAGCCTGTTCTTGGCTTTGCATCATTACATTGAGGGTCTCTTGTTAGACTTTCATAGCATATTCTTATCTTTGCATAAAGGCAACCAACAAGGTCGGTAGATGCAGATGTAGTAGATGGAGCAGGTGGAGCACCGATAGCAGTAGCTTCAGTAGCAGGAGGTGGGATAAGGTTATCTCCAGTTGACATAAAGACCTTTTTATGAAAAGGGAAAGAAAATAGAGTATCAGCTTTTGAAAGAAATAAGGTAAAGTCAAGTGCAGGAGGTAAAGAGAAAGGTATTTTAAGAGGTTTAATTTTCTATCTGGAATAGTGCACTTTGTCCAATTTTAGTTTTTGGATGTAGTGATACATGCATGAATGAAAAAGGTTTTATGATGTCAAAGTGCCCCAAGAAAGTAGTAAAATTAATACAATGAAAAATCGATAAACAAGGGATCTCCCCTCCAGTCTTATGATTTGGGAGGAGCACACATTCACCAAATCAATACATCACATGAACAAATAAAATATAAATGGATTGAATAATAAACAAACATCACAACAAAAATGCAGAACATAATAATATTCGAACAAATTGAAATAAAATAAAGAAATAAATAAAGTAAAGAAATAAATAGTGAAAAATAAAAGAAAAATGATTTTCGAGTTGAAGCCATGAAAGGCTTGCCGACATATCCCTTTGAATGGAAATCAAACCCCACACCGTTCTCTCTTCTCACGAAGGGTGGGGGGTTGTTCTAGCAATAAGAGGGGCATTTGTTTGTTCAGTTGCTAATTGATTTTAGATTTATAAAAAAAAATAATTATCCAACATGCTATCAACAAATTCTGAAGTTTGATTAATGTAAAATTGCATTTTGATTGTATGTTTTGTCTAAATAGATTTTAGAACTTGTTCATTTTAATTATGAAAAGATATTCATAAAAAGCAATTATTTTGAAAATATGTCTTAGGTCTGAATTAAAGGGCTTAAATAAAATCAATTTCACGATTGGATGACAAAAGATATATTGTACCATATTACCTTTTCTTGTGGTTTGGAAATTAAAGGTTCTAACGGTTTGATGAAGCCTGAACGGGTCTCCGTTCTGTTTGGACAATGTGTATTTATTGTCTGGACTGACTAGAAGTGGACTGAATTGGACTCTGATTGCATGGATTGATCATTTGTATCGTCTAATTCAATTTTTTGGACTTTCTAAGCTCATTTGAACTCTGGTTTGAGGCCGGTCAGGTCAGTTGGGCTCATATTGATGGACCAGATGTAATGGTTGCATAATAAGGGTTCATAGTATGATGAGGTTGAAAAGGGAAGCATAAAAAACTTTGAGCAGCTAGTTGAAACCTTTCTTAGACGTTTTAGATTAAGTATCCCACAAAAAATGAATACTTAAGCCTTAGAGGAGGTCAAGCAAAATGAAGGTGAGTCTTTAAGGGACTACCTAACATGATTTAATAGGGAATAATTGATGGTTACCAAGCTCAATCAAGCATGGGCACTCAAAAATGGAATAATCCATGATGTTTACTTTAAAGCCCTTATTAGAAAAGCCTCATAGATCTTAGAGGCAGCTATGGCCTTGGCTCAAAAATAAATCCTCAAGGATGAAGCATATAAGACAACTAGCTAGAAGAAGGGAGAGTGAAGCAATAGTCGAGCCTTAGAAAAAAGCTAAGAAGAAAGAGGGAAAATCATAGTTGGACACACTTACCCCAACTTAGAAAGATAAAGGGACTTCTTGGAGCTATATGGACATCTCCAAGTTAACCCTTCTTACAACTGCCCAAGAAGTAGTCTTTGCTTCTTTTTAGAACAAAGACATTTAGCAAAGACCTAAACCACTTAGAAGGGATCTAGAGAAGAGAGATAAAGCTCATTATTGTAAATTCCATGCCACTCATGGGCACGACACAAATGAGGGTCGAAAACTGATGGAAGAAATTGAGAGGTTTATCAATGTAAGGCCCCAGCCTCAGGGAGCATCTGTGTGCCTTAGGCTTTTGGCCTGAGGAAACTGATCGTCCTGGCTGGATTGTGTATGGTGTCAATTGTCAAATCTCATGTGAGGTGAAACCTTATTAAGCTCATTGGGTGCATGGCGTGTGTGTGTGTCACCACTTAATACTTTAGATAATCATTTATTTTCTAGGTGATTAAGAAACCATTTTAACTCCATGAAAATTATCATTTTATGCCAATGGAAAAAGATACTCATCCTGAACCAAAGTGTGCATTCAGGAACTCGTGATTGATACAAATTAGTTTTAGAAAAACATTCATTTTCTAAATAGTTTGGATAAAAAAAACAATAAGAATTTGTTTAAAGAGATTTTTATGTATACAGAGTAGTTATAATATAGTGCATGAACAAATATAGCATTTAGTTAAGATTCATGAACAAAATATCGTATGAATGACAACAATTTAAATGGCAGAAATAAAGAAAGTGATAAAGCAATAAAATTAATAGGGTCCTCTCCTCTAGCCAAATCGGTACTAAGAAGGGCACACATCCCCAATAACGAATCAAATAAAAATAAATTAAACACAAAAAAAAAAATAAATACACAATAAAATAAATCACAAAGGGAATCCCTCCTCTAGCCATAAGGCATAGAAAGGGCACACATTCTCATTTTTTAATGTTTGATTGTATAAATAAATAAAAAAAGAGGAAATAATAATAAAAACATAATGAATAAAAGATAAACAAAAAGTAAATGGTGGATTCACTCCATTAACAATGCATGTTAAGAAGCAAATCTAATAGATTTTTTCCATTCGAGAGATCACCTCAATCGCCATCTAAATGACAAATAGGAATATATGTATATATAATGAACATGGATAAATAAATGACATCAAAATAAAAATAACTCAAATAAATGAATGAATAAAGAGAAAACAAAATAAAATGAAGCAAAACAAAACAAAAGGCTTTTGGAGTTGCAACCCAAAAAGGTTTGTTGGCGTATCTCGTTAAATGGGATTCAAATCCCACACCATTATCCCTTATTGCGAAGGCTTGGGGGTTGGTTTGAAAAGTGGGTTAGTATTTATATAGAACCCAACCAATTTTAATTATAAAAATTTAACCAAATCAGTTTTTGATCAGTTCAATTTTAGATTAAAATATGGATTTTTGGAAATGTAAATTACCTAGATCAATTTTTAGGATTTTAGTTTAGAATAAAAAAAAATACATTATAATTTAAATGTACTACCTTTAGCTTTCATCGCCATGGAACTAGTGGATTAGACGATTTGATTAGGTTGGAATAAATTTCCATTATGAGCAAAGGAAATTTTGAGTGAACAATTTGACAGAAGATTGGTGTTTTAGGAATAATTTTGGCAGAATGCTAGAGCGTAAAAGTTGTTGAAAAGGTGATATGAATGTCTAATTTAGAGAAAAATGGGTTTGGACAATCAAAAGATCAGATGTGCATGCCAGGCACTGGGCCCATACACTAACTACTTGGCTTAGGCGCCTATTGTTAGGCCTGCATGCTTGGTTTGATGCTCCTAGATCAATCTGATTCGATTCAATTTTTTTGACTTTGTCGGTTCATTTTAGGTTCAATTTGGACTTGGTTTGAATCTATGAGTTTTTAATGATTGGCCAGATTTAATGATGTAAAAATAAGGGATTTTTTTTAGAATATATCAGGACATAAAGAATTTTCTATATAAATCTTATAATTTGAAATTTTCATCTAGGGGGCTATCACCGATGTAGAAAAGGATGCTTCCCCCTTGACTCCCATTTTGTTTTCAAACCTTTAAGTTTAGTTGAGAGTCATGAGGCAATCAATGATTTTGGAGGTGCAAAATTGAGGGTTCATAATCAAGCAAGGATATTGGTAAGGGTTTGTCCGAAAAGATGGAGTATAGGGGAAATGACTCCCAAAAGAAAATACCAAGGGGTGATAAATGATGAATCAACATGAGGCATAGCTTATCCAATAGAGGGTCACTTTGAAGCAACCCTAAGTAAAAATCAAATCAAAGCTCTAGCCAGAAATAGGGAGAAGCTGGAGTATGTTGAGGAGAGGGATTGGAAACCTAGACTTTGGGTAGACCCAATGATCATCTCTATAATAATTAATAACTTCACAATACAAAGAGCCTTTGTGGTTGATGGTAGATCAGTTAATCTATTATCCGATGTTGTATTCACAAAAATGGGCCTAGAGAAGTATGACCGTGTTGAGTTAGAAAATCCTTTTAGGTTGCTTGATCAAACCATTGTATTAGCATAACCTTAAGAAATGTGATAGTGTTGGCTACTTCATGGTAGTATCGTTTCAATTTTATCGGATGTCCCCGAAGGGACTACTTAATGGCAGTAAGTTATTAGGAAGACCTCTCCTATAAGATTTGGATATAGGTATGAACATAAGAAGAAGTATTACAATCCCCTTACTCGATGGGATGAACTTTGACATGTACAGGACTCCTCAAGAAGAGGTGAGAAAGGAACCAATCAAGAAAAGGAAAGTCATGTTGCACGTAGAAGTAGAAGAAATATGCATGGTTTAAATATCTAAAAATAAAGTCCAACAAAGGACACAACTTATGGGGAAATTGGAAAATTTCCAAGTGGGAGAAGCAGACCCACAAAGATATCTTAAGGTCAATGCCACCTTACTGAGGGAGGATAAGAACTAAGCAAAGGCCTTCCTAACAGACAACAATGTCACTTTTGCCTAGGATTCAACAAAAATGCATGCTATTAACCTTAAGGTGATGTCACATCAGTTGACCATAGACCTATCCTATAGACTTATGAAGCAGAAGAAGAGGTGCTTTGTGGCTGAGAGTAAAGATGTGATGGATGAGAAGGTAGACAAACTCTTGAAAGTGGGCTTCATTAGATATATGAAATACCTAGATTTGTTAGCTAATATGTTGTTGATAAAGAATCTAATGAGACCTATAGGTTGTGTGTAGATTTCACAAACTTAAATAAGGCCTTCCCAAAGGACTCAAACTCATTCCCTATGATTGACATGATGGTAGATTCCATAGTTGCGTACTAGTACCTATCCTATTTGGATACTAAACAGGGGTATCACCAAATATGAATACACCCAGATAATGAGAAAAAACCTCATTCATCATAGAAAGGGGAACCTACGATTATACCTCCATGCCTTTCAATTTGTTTAGAGGCCACATACCAAAGGCTAGTGAACAAGATCTTTAAAGATCAGTTGGGTAGAAATTTGGAGGCTTACATGGATGACATGATAGTCAAAAGTGGAAGCTCTAAAGAACACATCAAGGACCTAGAAGAGGTTTTCAAGTAATGAACCAATATGACCTAGAGCTTAATATGGAGAAATGTACCTTTTTTATACAAGGTTATAAATTCTTATTATACTAACTCAATGAGAAAGGAATAGAGCCCAACCTGGACAAAGTTCAATCCATTCTTGATATGCCTACACCAAGGAATGTAAAAGAGGCACAAAGACTCATAAGGAGGTTGTTGGCATTGAATTGGTTCATGTTGAAGTCTGAGGATAAGTACTTGCCCTTTTTTAGAAAGTTAAGATAAAAAAAATAAAGACTTTGAGTGGATAGAAGACAAAGAGCTTTAAAAGACTTGAATAAATTCCTCACCTTAGATTATGTCCTTAGGGGACCCTTTCTAGAGAAAAGGTATTAATTTATCTTTCTGCCTTACCATATATTGTTACCTTTCAGGGAGGAAGTAAAGGTCTAGAAGCCCATATACAACTTCAGTAAGGTCCTTTAAGTGGCAAAGTTAAACTACCAACCCATTGAAAAACTAGTATATGCTTTAGTCTTATCTTATATGAAATTTAAAGTGTACCTATAAGCCTACCAACAAGTAGTGGTAACAGCCTAGCCTCTCAAAAGAATTATTCACAAGATATGAATTTTAGGCTAAATGCTTAAATTGTCTATAGAGCTCGAAAGCCAGGGCTTTAAGTATCTGACAAGGATGGCTATTAAAGCACAAACTCTCACATATTTCATCTTTGAATGCTTATTCTTAAATGAGAACATTTAAGTGGAGGAGCAAAAAGAGGAGAGAATGGATAAGGTAGCAACAGAGAAGCGAAACTAGGGGTCTAAGCTAGGATCTATATATAGATGGGGCTAAGAGTGTAGAAGGAAGTGGGGTAGGAATAATGCTAAAAAATGAAATAAGGATTCTTATGGAATATGCCTTAAGACTGGACTTTGACACCATGAATAACAATATAGAGTATAAGGTGATGGTCTAAGGATTGAGCTTGATGAACTATCTTAGTTTCAACACCTTTAACATGTATGCCAATTGACAGCTAATGGTAGGGCATGTTAGGGAAGAATTCAAAGACAAAGCAGACAAGATGATTTTATATGCTCAAAAGGTCATAGAGTTGGTCAAAAGAATGGACGAAAGAGGAGCTTAGGTGAAACTCATTAAGATCACAAGGAATGAGAACACCCAAGATGAAAACCTAAGAAAACTAGCCACCCAATATTCAATGAAACTCCCAAGAAGGGTATTTCTAAGAACACTAATAGCACCCAACCTTAAGGAAGGGGAATATGTAATGGAGATAAAAGAAGAACCTTGTTGGATATATCCCTTTAAAGCTGACTTAGAGGAGGGAAAATCCTAAAGACCCTATGGAGGCTAAATGAGTCAAGAGAAAGAGTGCTCACTTCTCTTTCCACCAAGAAAGATTGTACAAGTGAGCTTTCTCCTTATCATGGCTAAGATGTTTGAGACCTTCAAAATCTTTATCAAGGATCATGTGGGATGTACATTGAAGGAAAAGTCTTAGCAACCAAAGCCATCAGGTAGGGATATTAGTGGCCTACCATAAAGGAGGACGTGAAGTAGCCGGTTAGAAAATGCCAATCTTGCTAAAAAATTGCCAACTTAAAAAGGCTCTAGTTGCAGACTAAGTTCCCATCCATAGTCCATGGCTCTTCACAAAATGAGGGATGGATATAATTAGTCCCTTCCTAATGGATAATGGACAACACAAATTCCTTTTGATAACAGTAGAATACTTTACCAAATGGGTAGAAGAAAAGGCTTTGGGAATAATTAGTATAGACAATGTGATTAAATTCTTATATAATAATGTCATATATAGAGTTGACAATGGAAAACAATTTGACAATTCCATGATGAAAGACTTTTTCTCAAGGATGAATATGAAGCACTAGTTCTCCTTATGTCCCATTCTCAATGAAATGAACAAGTATAGGTCACCAATAGAACCATTTTATAGGGACTGAAAAGAAAGTTGGCAGGCTATGATAGGAATTGGGCAAAAGGGCTTCTCCGTGACTTGAGGGTTTACTATACTATACCTAAAGACTATATAGAGGAAACCCTATTCAGCCTAACATATGACACAGAGGCTATAGTCTTATTAGACAGAGGACTGCCCATCGGAAGAATCAATTTTTATGATGAAGCAATAAATGAGGCCCTCAAAAGAATTGATATAGATCTCAGAAAGGAATTCAATGACAAAATCTTGATGAGATAAGTAATCTATAAGAACAAAGTTACCATGTGTTTCAATAAGAAGGTCAGAACCAGAGTATTTGAAGAAGGGGATCTAGTTATGACAAACTTGGAGGCTATAGGAAAAAGAGAAGGTACGGGAAAGTTAAATCCCAATTGGGAAGGTCCTTTCAAGGTAGAAATGGTTATAGGGAACATAAACTTGTAACAATGGATGTTGAATAGATTCCCTAAACTAAGAATGTTCAACACCTCAAAATGTATTACCAGTGAAAGAATTAAATAAAAAGACAACTCTTTGCTCATACAAAAATTTAATTTTCCTTAATGGTTAAAATCCTTAGTAAGGAAAGGTCTTTCCCCAAGGTGGAGGGTCAAAACCTTTGCCAATGCAAGGTCCCTCCCTAAGGAGGAGGGCAAAATCCTTACCAAAGGAAGGTCTCTCCCTAAGGAGGAGAGTTAAGTCCTTACATAGGGGAGATGCCTCCCCTAGGAAAAGGTCCTTGATAAGGCAAGGTCCCTCCCTAAGAAGGTGGGCCAAACTCTCACTATAGAGCAAGGCTAAATCCTTTCCAAAGAAAGGTCCCTCTCTAAGGAGGAGGGTTAAATCCTTTCTCCCTCCCCAAGGAGAAGGGTCAAAATCCTTACCAAGGCATGGTTCCTCCCCAAGAAGGAGATTTAAAAAAGTCCTTACCAAAACAAGGCCCTTCCCCAAAGAGGATTCAATCTTATAGGACATAAGTTTGAAGGACACCTGTAAGAAAGAGAAAAGGAGGGAAGTTAAAATGCAAAACACAGTAAAAGAAAAAGAATGATAAATTTCATTAATAAAAGAAAAACTTTACAAGTATAAAAAGTAAAAAGGGGAGACCCCCAAGGGTCTACTCCCATAAGTATTTCCTTACATATTTATAAATAAATATACAATGTTAAAGAGAAGTATGCAATCTCCTATAAAAAAGGATCTAAGACACCCTCTTTATAGTTGGAGTTGCACCTCCAGCTATACTACCCTGGCCCTTAGCATTATCTTCAGATTCGGCTTTGCTCGAAGTATATCCAAAAGGCACTAGAGGATCCCCTTTCTCTAAATAAAAGCTTACCGCACTGAGGGCTAATTCCTCTATATATTTCTCTATTTCTCTAGGCTAGGCTGTTCACTTGTTGCATCAGTGTCTATAGTCATCAAGTATTGGTCCACCTCTAAAAAATGGGGGTTGATTGCATTCAATTCTTTGTTAAATTCATGAGAAAATGTATGGACCCTCAGATAATATCTATGATTATTAAATGAGTGGGATGCCAAAACATCTACAAGAAGGTCAACCTATCAAATTAGAGAGTGTCTGTAGGGTCGTTGAATGCTTGAGGTTGGCCAATGCATGATCTAGAAGGAGAATTTTATTTCACACCTGAGTGTGCTCCAATTTCTCATCAAAACTTTGCTTCTTAGTTTGCAAGAATTCTTTTAATTCTTTATTCAACTGAGAAAAGGGTCTCCACCTCCTTCCTCAGTTTCTCCAACTCCTCCTTATCCTCGTGTTCCTCCTCTTCAGTAGCCTCCGCTCGATTTACAAAAGCAAAATCCTCCTTCTTAGCTTTAGAAGCTTCAACATAGACATTCATAGATCTCAACATAGAAAGAGTATGGGAGTGATAATACATCCCTAACAAAATTAGGCTATTAGTAGATAAAGGCCAACTCCTCCTCTCGAGGCCTCCAAGATTCACAAATATTCTAAGTCAAAAGAAAAACAATATTTAGTGAAAATCAAAATAAGACAATTCAAAGTACTGAAATAAACTAGAAAAATCACCTTAAAGGTTGACTCAAATTTGGCCAGAGAAGAGGGGATGGGAGTGACTGAGCCTCTGATGGACAAAAGGGAGCCTAAAGGTAGGAAGTGTAAGGGGAGCAGTAGAAGAATTAGAGTAAGCTCGAAGAATAATTCCAGCATTAGCTACCTCGAGTGCCTGAGGCTAAGATTTATTAACCACCATGATGGTCTCTGAACTTGTTAATTTAGGAACTTGACTGGACTCCTTGAAAGTTAAAAAAACTTTGCTTAGTTATTTCACATTCTAGCATGGACTCCTACCCCATTCATGGTCTTTTCTTTTTGGCCCAAGGGACTAAGCCCCTCAAAACACTCAGAGTCAAAGGAGGGAGGAGTGGAAAATTCACTACTTGCCTCCTTAGGAAAAACTCTTTCCACGGTAATAGGCTTAGTGGAAGAAGTAGGAAGGGAAGGGTTAAAGCCTACCAGTCTATTAAATTCTTCAAGAAAGGGTAGTGAGGAAATTACTGGGACCTCGATCACCTCCTTTTCCTTAATCTAAATGAAAGGCTAAATAGGAGCCTCCTTAGAGGTAGAAGGAGCAACTTTAGTAGTAGAAATGAAAGCTATAGAAGATACCACCATAGTAGAAGCATTAACCTCAATATCAGATTCACCAAAAAGTAAAGAAAAAGAGTTACTCTTGAATATCAAAAGAAAAATAGAAAGGAAAAAGAAGGAGAAATAGATATCATCACTTGAAGAGGGTAATCTCTAGTTTATAGACCTTTTAGTCCTTTTGGTTAAAAGCCTAGGACCAGAATGGGTGGTAGACCTTTTAACCCTCTCGACCCTAGAGTGAACCACTCTTAATGGCTTAAGCAACTCAGACTATAAAAGAGGAGGTTGGGTGAAAGGATTGGAAGTAATAAACACCTCCTCATTAGAGTTTGAATCACTAAAAGTCGAAGAAGAGGGGTCCAAATCAAAATAAAACCTCTATTTACTAGTTAAGGCATCCTTCTATAACTTAGGTTGTAACTGGGAAGCTTGAGGACCAATTAGAGGTGGAGGAGGAGGGAGGGTGGGGAGGACATTTCAAAACTTTATTTGAGTTGGTTACAAGGGGAGGAGTAGGTGTATAGACTTCGGAGTATGTCTTTAGGAAGCTGATGCTTGCTCCTTACTTTCCTCAATTTCGATGCAATTTACCACCCCTTTCTAGAGAAGGTACAAAGTAGTTTAGAAATCCATATGGGTATCAAATTTCCACTCTAAAAAGTCCAAGGAATTAAGGAAAGGAGCTTACAAGCCTGATGACCTCTTAAAACTTTAAGTTCACCAGCCCATCATCTTTAAACTTTCAGGTGTCATCAAATATAAAGGAGACATCATTTGTAGTAAATTCAATGGCTTGGGATGAAGCTGCCCTAAATTTGTTACTGAAGGGCACTTTAGATATTGGTCACCCCATAGAGGCAATAAGCAGATTTAAACTCTTTACAGGGATCGCATGCTGAGTTGTTACAATTATAACGAGTGGCTCTTAGATGAGCATCGCAGGCTGAGAAGAAACCCATTGGAGACCCTTGTAGTTCCTCAGTCAAAGATGGCCAATAGCAAAATCATGGATGGGGATATTGATTTAAGTCTGAATGTTGGGATCCCTTATGCTCACAGGGATTCAGCCAAGGAGATCACTTC
>CAOJBK014358263.1:0-10942 GCA_948294925.1 Codiaeum variegatum | reverse complement strand
GTCGGTGATCGTATCCTTGACATTGCATGGACCTTTTGATCATAATTACCGTGCACTCAAATCCTTTCATTATGGATTTTCGATCTTAGCTTAGGTCATGGAATAGTCAAATCCTATATGCTATATCATATGACTTCTATCCAATCCAAGTTCTTGATAAACTGATTCCTACTAGAAACTCTTTCTTGTGAATCTTAACTGTCTTGGCCAAGGATTGGATTATCAAGAATAACCAGAAGTCATAGGATTCCTTCATTGTTTATCCAAGTTAATGAATCCTTTCTTGGAGATCACTTATCTCAACATATTACTGATTATGGCCACCAAATGCCATATACCAATACTTAGATAGCATCGATATGTAAGTAGTAACAAACCATAGCCACCAATATGCTAAATAACATGTCACCTCAAGTTTAAGGATTATATGCACAATTATGATCTAGATGATAAGATATTGGCTAGTGGATAAAACTCATGTATCTATCATCTAGTGTCACTGTTCGACTTATTCATCACATGAATGTGTCCTCATGTTGTCACAACATCACATATATGTAGCATGAGACTCACTACCTCCATACCAATAAGTATCTCATACTTATTATGGATGATAGCAAAAGTGATGGACTTCCAGATTAATGACTTTCCTACCAATAATCCTATGATCGTGAACTTGCTTTAATGTCAATGGCAAAGAGAATCTATCTCCATATTCCCAAACTCTTTGAAAATAGATTCTCTTGCATAATACTTAAAGAACATATATACATTAATCACTAAAATGAATGAAATCATTAAATGAAATATATATATTAAAATCCATAATGGGATTAAGATTACAAATATATATCTATACAAAGTACATGCTTTAGGGTATACAATCATAACACCGGAATCTCAATTAGCATTGTAAAATTAACTATGGAAAATAGCAAAAGAATAGTGAAATTTTATTGAACGCAAGAAATCTTATTACAAAAGATTGCAGGAAATTGAAAAAGATGGTTAGCCCGTTGGGGCAGAAAAAGGCACAAGGCTTGTTGAGTACTGAGTTGAGTTGGTTTGGAATCGTAGTTCCATTTCCATTAAGTAATACTTCTACAGTAACTGCTCTATGGGTACTCTCTGATGTAACCGGCCACTAAGCTTAATTCTGCAACTGCTCTAACCGTTCAAACTCTAGAATTCTTCACAGTCTTCTAAGCTTTAGAATTTTCAACAGTGTTCCAGTATTTCCACCGTAGGAAATTTAGGTCATAGACTTAGATAACCCCCATAATCTAATTTGGACAATTTAATTATCCATTCCCAAATATTTTAGCCCAAAAAAATATATGGTGCAAACATCTTGTCTCATTTTTCTGGTGCTATTCAATTCGATTTCATCAGGGACTTATCTCTTAATAGAAATTCCCTTGAGTTGTCTCACCTTATTTATGAAAATGATGTCTTATTAATTAATGGGTAAGGTAGATGAGGAGGATCTTAAAGAATTCAAAAGTTTTTCTAGATCAATTTTAGAAGGCATCAGGCCGAAAGATTAGCTTTTAGCAAAGGCACTCAAGTGGCAGAGGCATATTGTTAATTCTCTTGATGTTAAGATTATTTCCAAATATGAAGTATACTTGGTGGCTCCCATTTTTGCTTCATAAAGTGAAAAGTAAAGCTATAAGTTAGAAGCAAAAATTATTGTCATTCTCTAAGGAGGTGTTGATCCGAGCAGTGTTAAAAACAATTCCAAATCATATTATTCCCCTAAATCTTTTTGCAAAAGCTTAAATTCTATTCTTTCTAGATTCTAGTGAAATGGGCACGTACCTAGTTTAATAAGTTGGAAGCAAATTTCAAAGGCTAGGCTAAGCCTTTTATCTCAGTAGAGTTGCTAAGATGAAAAATACTTGTTGGGTATGGCAAGGCTTGCTTCAGGTTAAAGAGTTAATAAAGGAAGTTATGTATAAATAGATAAGAATTCTTTTTTATGAACCTTGCTGAGGTTCAAGATTGGAAATATGAGAAGTATTCTGCCAAACAGACCATGTGAAAGCAACAAAATAATTTAGCAATGATTTAGATTAGATGGAGGATATGTGTTTGGCTTTTACTTGAAATGAAGCTTTTTTTTTTTTGTTAAATCTTTCTTTTACAAGAAAGACAACCACTCAGCTTTCTTCTTCACAAACCTCTAGCTCTAATCTGTAAGGCATTCGGATAGAGAGAGCTATTATTAATGTCATTTCAATTAATGACATTTTGCATAAAATTAACATTGTTGCTTTGCCATAATAACAACTTAATCAGGCGTTCTGTCAACACTATCTCAATCCTTCTCCGTTCCTATTCAAACATGCTCAAAACAAATTCAGCCTATAATTTTGTGTATGAAAATGAACATGGTTACTGCTTAGACTTTTTTTTTGCATAATACCTTACTATCAAATTAGGTTCTGTATTTCTCCTAGGAGTCTTTTGTATGCTGATTGTATTATTTAATGATATCTTATTTGACAAAAAATTGCACATTATAATTATATTATCATATTAAGAAATTATAAATGAAAAAAAAAATTAGTCTCAACTTAATAAGATAAAAAATAAATAAATTATCTTATAAATTGAATTTATTTATAAATAATTATTTTTTAATCAATATTTATTATTTTCTTTTTTATTGAGTATGTAAATTATCACTAATATAAATAATTAGAAACTCTAAATTATTTTTTCCCCTTCTAGTGCGATCAACAATGAAACTCTAAATTATTTTATTCAGAAAGAGGTCAGTCTTTGGATATTTTAAAAGATGTCTTCACTTCAGAAAGTGGGGCTGCGCAAAGTTCCACTTTAACATGGCTGAAAAAAGAAAAAAATTTATCCGAATTTTTCTTTAATTCAATGAAAGAGAAAAATTGAACATGTGGATGACACGTAAATTTAATAATTTTTTTAGAATAATAATAAAATCATAGTAATTTTTTGGTTAACAGTTGAAAGTTGTTATGCAAATTGACATAGTAAAGTTTGGTAAGCCAAGCAAAACGTGTCTGGTCAAATCAAAACAAAATTCCACTCAATTAAAGTATCCAGCCGACATGCTTCCATGTGTTCCAAATTTCTTCATTTGACTTTTTATGCTGGTTCTCCTCACCGTCAAAAAACCATTAGTGAAATAGAAATCTTTTCAAAAATAAAAATCACATGAAAGAATTAAGAATTTTTTAATAAAATTAATAGGGCATTGGATAAGGAGAACGGATAATTTTATAAATTTAAGTTGAGGGCCATTTACTAATAATTTTTAAAATACAAAAACTAGTAAATTATAAATTTTATAAAATTTAAAAGTAAATAAATGTTCATAAAGTTTTTAGTAAATGATAGACTTTTATGTATACTTTTAACGAGATTTTATGCAAAAACATATATAAAAAGTTTCAATAATTATCCTGCACTTTCCCTCATGATTTTTGTGAACTTTTTACATCATTAAATCTGTAAAAATTATTTGTTTAAAGAAGTCTTTAAAAAAAAACTGAATCAAATGCACCCTCCTTAATTTGTAACACAAATTGTAACACTTCAGGAAAAATAGTCATATTCTCTTTTCCGTTTCAGTATTAATAATGTTATTCATGGAAATAATTTTCGAAAATGGTAACTTTTCCTAAATAAATCCTCAAAGTTTCATCTCATTCGTAGTATAATATCATCTTGTTTGTTTCATACACTTTGCATGTAATTACAGGTGGAATCATAGTCATTAGCTAACATGCATATGCAGTACCTACTACCAAGAAATAACAAACACGTGAAAATTTTAACTTTTTTTTTTTCCTTTAGTCAGCTAACATTCAAAATGTGAAAGTTAGATCTTATACATTCACATCAGGCAGTCTACTGCACTATTAATGAAAACCACTTATTCTGTGAAAATTCTTGTATACCATCCCCATTTACTAAATGTCTATTTCCTGAGCGAAAACAAAAGAAAAAAAGATTCGAGTCAGACAAGCAATCCATGAAAGCATATGCAAATCAAGGTTTTCCTATGAATCCTTCAAGCATCTAAACTGCATAAGCTCTTAACAGATGCTATACAACCTTTGCCCAACTCATATCCTCAGAAAATGTCTTTATAAGTCAATGTGAACTTAGGAAAATAGTTTTGAATGTTGAACTTTGGATAATACTATCAAATGTTCGTTTTCCATGCAAAACAGAATGGCCTTGTTCATCTAAAATGCACAGGTTTTTTTTATTGTTGATGCTCATGGATCAAGCCGAAGCATGCTCCCGAGTTACCGGCATTCTTTCACTGACTTCCAGTACATGGGAACTCGGAAAGCAACTGAAACCCAATCTCTGCCAAAAAAAATGAAAAGTTACCGTCGTCCATGTGCCCAGTGCCGGTTATGGCTTCCAGGTCTCATGTGTGTATTTTTATGTACAAGCCCCTGTTTAGGGAGATCATGTAACTCCATGACCTGTATTGTCCGCTGTCTTTTGGCTGTTCATAAACAGAAATTACAATTATATTATTAGTGATGCTATGTCCTGTTAAATTTCCAATGTGGAAGCTTCAATTAATAACCAGTTGAGTCATTTAGTTTTGAAGATCCAAAAATACTGATAGCCAGCTATGTCTAGCTCCCATTTGCCACATTTGAGGCAAACAAGCTTTTAGACGAAAGTTTTAATTCAAAGAAATTGAATGGCTACCAAACAGAAAATTAAAACCTCAGGCACGGAAATATCTAAATTTTCAAAGTGTTTTGAACTAACCATTCTCAGCTTGTTGGTAACGCTCCTGAAGTTTCCTTTTTGTGGCTTCAAGTTTCATCTGGACAGCAACTTCATCTGAAGACTTCAATTTCTAGTGAACAATGGACAATATCAAAAAAAAAAAAAAATTTGAGACTAGAAATCAAAAACTGCTGCCAATTTTGACACTTACATCTTGTTGAGCGCTGGGTGGTTTTCTATGGCTAATAACGTTATCTGTTTTTCGCAGTATCTTTGATTCATTGTTTGGTTTTTGTGCAATACTTTGTTTTGGAGGTCTCCCTGGGCCAGAATCAGTGTTTGCAGGCTTATTTGGCTTCATGGCAGCTTCTTGCCTCCTCATTACATTTTTATTATCCTTCACGTTGACATTTGACTCATTAGGAGTCTGCTGTTTTCGTTTTGTAATATTCTCATTCTCCACTGATGGTTTTCTTCCATTTTCATAGTTCTTGATGAATTCCCCACAATTTCGAGGATCTGTAACAACATTCCCCGTTCACAATCATGAAACTAAGAAGTGGGGAATTCAAATAAAGAACCGAATAGCAAAGGCTATCCAAGAGAAGAATTAAGAGATAGCAAATTAAACTCACTTCCAAAGTCATCCATGCCGTCAAAGAACTTTGCATGAGGCAGTGATAGGGACACCAAAAAGTAGAACCAGTCAGTCCACTACTGGAAAGCCTGAGGCAAATTTATTATCCCAATAGAATTAGAACTAAAGAAAACAATGTATACCTGTGAGAGCTCTATTCCAGTAGTTGAAGTGGCAAAGAAAGCCCCTTCATCTAATGGAGGAGATGGAAGCCCATCCTCTTCATCATCAACAGTAGATGGATTCACAGACTCAGGAGTAGCTTCATCACCTGCAAAGCCATAAACAGACAGAACCTAAGTATAGCTCAACTATTAAAAGCATATCCTTAAATGACTTATGTAAAATACTGATTGGTGCATTTCCCACCTTTGAATGCCTTCATAGCACCGTACCACTCGTCCACCAAGACCTTCCATCCACTGAAACCAAGAAAAAGGAGTTCAGGTTTATGTGATGAATAAATAAACAACTTGAAAATTCTACATCACAGTAAATAGAAACTAATCCAAAAATGAATGAATAAATCCCAGCATCATCAAATAGTTAATTCATCCATATGGATCTCGAAAACATCATTAAGATTATTTTCTTGTCAATATCTTCAGCTTGCAAGAATAAAAGTTAATTAGTTCACCGGAAGGACTTGACTCGTACATACGCCAAAAAGTTAACCAGTTCATCATAGGATCTAACCATTTTCAAATCTCATTCCCAAGAAACCAATTCTGGTGAAACCTATATCTTGGCCTGTCATTTTACACTTGCACTAACATTAATAAATATGGTTACTATACATAGTAATAAAAAAATTGAATCATACATACACAATAGTATAATGAGAAGTTATGATGTGTTATGAGCATATGGAGGACTCCTAACCCAGGAAACAAAAGTAGATTTTATACTCAAACTTAATTGCGAAATACAAAAGGAACGCTAAATACAAAATCATGAAAAACACAAGTGGATTTATAGTATAACAACTGTTCCACACTTATTTTATTGTTCGAAAAATGTATAAAGAGTTTGTGTAAATGGTAAAATGAGCTGTGATTGGAATAAATCGAACTAACTTTATATATGGAGATTTTTAGTTGCCAAACTGATCGTCAAAAGAAAGCGTAAAGAGCACATAATTATTAATAAGCAAATGACAATAAATCAATACATAAAACTCAGTTCAGTATTAAAAAATATTAAGGACACAGGCAATAATCTTATATTCGTACTCTATAAGAGCTCGAGCAAGATGTCGAATCTGCTTTGATCCATGTTTGCGCAGGCCATTGACAGCTTTTCCGATCTCAGTTGCCTGTTTAGAAGACAGCTTAGGTGTTAAAGAACATTATTACATAAATTTAAAACTAACAGAAGCGAATGTCGTAATCAAAAACAGTTTCCAAATCAATCCAAAGAGCATAAAAGGAAAAATTAACCCAACCTTAAGCATATCGACGGTCAAAGCCAATAATTGAAGCCTCCTCAGCGATTCGAACAAAACAGAATCAGACTGTAACTGTGAATAAACAAAACCGCCAATCAAATATCAAGAAACTCAAGAAAGGCACAAAATAAACAGTAGCAATCGCCTGCCAAGCAACAACAATTCTGGAAAAATCTCACACTCCACCATACCATTCTCATATATATCAGAATAAGGCATAAATCAACAAACGATATCCTATCCAGCTGCCTTAAATATTTATACATGCGAAGGATGTAGCTAGAAGAACACACATACAAACGAATAATAAAAGAAGGAAAAGAACAGAGAATACCTCATCTTGGCTGTTGAGGAGAATGTCCTTGATCTTCAGCACTTCACCAACCACCTGAGACTCCTCCTCAATTTCATCAGTCAAGGCCTCAGCCTCTCCATAGCTAAAATTACTTAAGAACTGATCATTCACATTCACCTCTCCAATATCAATGTCAAAATCATTCTCCCTAGTGCTACTATTGACCTTGCTCTCCTTACTAGCTCCACCTTCTAAGTCAAACCCAATTATATCAATATCTTCATCATCTTCATCATCATCAACGCAATTAACCCCATCTCTCCTCTTCTCAGCCCCATCATCAGCTTCACCTTCATGAGCTGGCACCGCCAACTCCACACGGTTGCAACCGGAGCACCGGCTCAATCTAGAAGAAAACAATCGCTCCGCAATTCGATCTCTACGCAACCGGAACTCTTTAGGACAATCAGAAGCCGCAACAATAATCGCATGATCAATGATACTGAAAATATCAGAATTTGCTGTACTAAAATAGTTCCTCCAATAATCAAGCGACCCTGATTTCATTCTGATTTAACAGGATGAAATCAATAGATGATGGATTCTTTAAAATTTTAAATAATCAGAAAAAAAAAAAGAAAATGAACACAAAAAAAAATTGAAAATTTAATTTGATAATGTTTATTGAATTTCAAGTTTTTAATTAATTAAATACTTTTTTTTCTGTTACGTCAAGATAGGATATGATATGATGGTAATGAACACAGAAAATCAAACTATCCCACTCGATCAAACAAATATATTTTGGTGTTTGTTTTCCGGAATCGGATAAAATTTTCCCGGAAAATAATACCCAGAGATTTTCTAGACAAGACAACTCTTTGAACCAAAAAATTAAAGTTGTGAATAGCTCCTTCTTATCCCTCTTTCTCAGTTTCTCTCTCTGTTTGGTTTCTATATGAAATACCGGATGCTGTCTGCTACACACAATAGCCAGAAATTTTGTTCTGTAAAAAAAAAAATGAGGGTTTTATTACTGTTTGGTAAAGTTTGTTTTTTTTTTTTTTAAATAAAAATTCCAGACTTTTGACTTGATATGCACTATGTAAAGAGAGAGAGAAAGAGAGAGGGAATGTGCTTTCTGTGGGACTTTCTGTTTGTTTCCTCTACAGTATATTGAGCGGGTCAAAGATTTTTTATTATTTTTAAAATATATAAATTATAAAAAAAATAATTTTTTAAAATGAATATGTTGATTATATTATAATTTAAATTTTTTTTATAAATTAATTTTTAAAATATAAATATAAAAAATAAAAAAAATATCATTTATTTAAATATTAAAAGAATATTTATTTTTTATTATATTTAAATAATCACCACTTATATTATTTTATTTGATATAAGATATTCATAACATTTATATAAACTATCGTTATTTTATCATTCATACTAAATTATTTATTGAAATGTCTACAATTAGTTAATCCATAATCTTTATTTTTTAGACAAAAAAAAATCTTTATTTTAGAAAGTCAATCTATAATAAATCATAAGCAAATAGAAAAAATAAAATATCATTTCAATATTTCCGTTCTAAAATGTTAGGCATTATTTCCTTTACTTTAATGTCCCAAAGTTTCATCTTTTTTTTTATTGATAGCAAACTGAATAATTATCTTATTAGCTAATGAAATATCACTAAAGTAAAGAGTGATTATTTTATGAATTAAAAAAATTAATCATCATATTTAAAGATAATTGTGTTAAATTTTTTTTAAAAGAAAATACAACTTAATTTTTGTAAACTGAAAATGCCAAAAATGTAAGACTGTGAATTTGGTTTGATAATTATTTTTCAAAAATTTTTTTATTTCATACGATAAAATACATTGTAATTAAGTGTACATTTTTTGAAACTGTTATTAAGTATATTTAATCACACTAGAAATATAATTGATTATATTGAATTATATTTTATCCTTTCATACCAAACACCAACTACGCATTTTTATTATATTTTCAATATTTAATTTAAATCATATAAATATTTCATTAATTAAAATTTATGAGTACAACTTAAAATAAAAAATTAAAATTAATTGCATTCAATATATAAATTTAAATAAGAGGCTTTTTTTCTATATTTTGTTGATCTAATTGATGGAACAATTATATATAGTTCTTTGACTGACGTCTCCATATTCGTGGGTACCACATTTCACTATTTGGCTATACCGAACTGCAAATTGTATAGTCATAAATTGACTTTAATATATTAAAAGAGTTCAATCAATAGCGAATTCAGAAAAATATTTTATTGGGGGCAAAAATTTTTAAACGTTGTAGTCAATTATATATAAATATAGTTTATGCATAAAATTAAAGAAATAAAATATAAATTAGAACTATTTTTTATTTTATATTCTACTATAAAAAATACTTTAAAATTATCAAGCTATCAAATGCTATTTAGAGAGTTAAATATAGTTTATGAATAAAATTAAAAAATATATATATAAATTAAAACAATTTTTTATTTTATATTCTACTATAAAAAAAAAACACTTTAAAATTATCAGGCTATCAAATTCTATTTAGAGAGTTGTTTCATCTTTATTTAGACCTAAGAGTGTGAACTATTGGCACTCAAATTGATTTAGTCTTAGATTCCATAAGCGAGAAAGTCAGCCCACAAGTCTGAGTCCTTTGGAGAATAGCAGTTGTTTCTACCATCTAGGTTATTTGGCATTCTAGAAATAACAATAATTTTTAACAACTCACAAGCTTCCATTCTTCATATGTTAAGACAGATTTAGCACCTTATTAGAGAAGCAGATCATTTCAGGAAAGGTACTATGCTGGGTAATCTGGATGAAGTTGCATTGTTCAGAGAGCTCCACATTAAAGGGATCCCCAGAAAAGCCCCACTTATTATTTTTGTCAGATGGCAACCTCCACCTCTAGGATGGATGAAAATCAACACTGGTTGCTCTTCTTTAAGAAACCCAGGATTGTCAGGAGCAAGAGGAGTGTTTAGATGTTAGGGTTGTATGCTCTAGAGCATGTACTTTATGTATATATTTGTAATCTTAATCCATTAATGGCTATTAATATATATTTTTTCATTTAATGATCTTTTTTCATTTTATTGTGTATATATGTTCCTTAAGTTCTATGTAAAAGAATCTATTCTCAAAGAGTTTAGGAACTTAGAGACAGATTCTTTTTGTCATATACTTTAAAGTAAGTTCATGGTCTTAGGATTATTGGTAGGAACGTCATTAATTTGGAGAGACCGTCACCTCTATTATCATCCATGACAAGTATGAGATACTTGTTATTATGGAGGTAGTGATTCTCACACTACAGATATGTGATGTCATAATAACACGTGGACACTCATGAGATGAGTAAGTAGAACAGTGACATTAGATGATAGACACATGGGTTTTATCCACTAGATAATATCTGATCATCTAGATTGCAATTGTGCATATAATCCTTAGACTTGAGGTGACATATTATCTAACATATTGGTGGCTATGATTTGTCACTGTTTACATATCGATGTTAATCATGTATTGGTATATGGCATGTGGTAAGCCATAATTAGTGGTATATTGAGATAAGTGATCTCCAAGAAAGAATTCATTAACTTGGGATAACAAGGAAGAAATCTTATGACTTTTGATTATTCTCGATTCACAAATCCTTGGCCAAGGTAGTAAAGATTCACTAGAAAGAGTTTCTAATAGGAATCAGTTTATCGAGAATTAGAACCAGATGGAAGTTATATGATCTAGCATACAGGGTTTGA
>CAOJBK014358023.1:0-13230 GCA_948294925.1 Codiaeum variegatum | reverse complement strand
TGTGAGGATCATCTATCCCTAATATAGGTGAGAGGTTTATTAGAAACCTAATGAAGGTCTGAGGGAATTAGATGAGGAATATATCCTTATTAGGGTTAGCTTCTAAGAGCTATAAAAGGGTTTTCTCTAGCCAATTGATATAAAGGTGCATAGTGGAAATCTTAAGGTATGATCCTTAAGGACTGGATATAGGTCTTAATACCAAACCAAGATAAAATTGTTGTGCCTCTTGTGCTTATTGATTATCATTTTTCATTATGTTTTGTCTTATCTATTAGGGTATTTTGTGATAATCTCTGCATCTAATTGCTTTTATGCATCAAGTGTTTTATTTATATTTTAAAGAGCCTTAATTTGAATTGGTTAGTTTTATACTTTTCTAATAACTTATCTGGCAAACTGTTGATGATATCTTTAGAGTGTTTCTAGGCACAGTTAGATAGTAGTGCAATCAATTTCAGTTATTCATTAGATGCAGTTAAATCTAATATGTTTGAATAGCATCTAATGTGATAATTTAATAGTTAATAAGAACTAAATCATTTCTCACACATCTCATCACTAAATAGAAAGAGTGAGACGAAATAGAAAAGAAAATTTGAAGATGTCTAATTCACCCCCTTTTAGAGCCTCATTGAACTATCAATTGTTTTATAGGCCATATTCATTGGATGAGGAGGCATCTGGAGGATTATGGCATGAACTTCAAAGAAATTCCTATTAGATGCCACAATACAAGTGCCATCAATCTTTCCATGAATCCAGTTCAACATTTAAGAAGAAAACATATAGAGGTCCATCATCACTTCATACAAGATCATGTCTAGAAGGGAGACATCTAAATGGAGTTTATTCCATCTAATCAATAGCTAGCTGACATCTTCACTAAGCCACTTCCAGAAGAATAATTATGTGGTATTAGAAGATCCCTCGGTATGGGTACCCTAACCTAGCTCTATTTTTTGTTCTCATAATAATCATACTTAGAAGCACTCCTATCTAATGATATAATTAGAGGAAATGTCATCTAATAATAGTGATTCCCCCTCAATCAATGTTAGACATACATGTATTAAATAAGCTTGTCATTAATTTATTTATTCTATGTGTGATATGACAACATAATAATGAAAGTTGATATGTGCAAAAGTTGTGTTGGAAAATGGTGATATGCATGTTGACCCATGCACAATGAATATATCTATTATAGCTTATCATATCATTGTCACATCAACTTTTTAATATGCATATCTTCTTTTCTCTCTTTCTTTTGTGCCACCCTTTTTCAAAAAAAAATAAAGTAAAAACACTAATAATAAATTTCTTCTTTTGATGTGCATGTGAATTCGTACCACTCTTCTTCCTTGACCCACGTAACGTGTGTTAATTAACCAATGCGGTTACCAAACTCAACTCTTCCACTTCCCTTTTCAATTTTTCAAAATTCAAAACTTCTTTCTTTATTTCTTTTTCTTAAATGACAAAATCTAAACTATTCACTTACATTTCACTTTTCACGAACCCCAAGCTTCTTCTAAAAAACACAATGACCAAAATAAATCCTTCAACCTCCTAACCACTGACCCAGAAGCATAAAACTAGACAGTCCTTGCTAGCGCCGTCAGCTTCTGCTGATCCGGCTAACCCTGTGATTATCTCCCAAAAGTTGCCAACTGGACAATCTTTGGAAGCACCACTCATCGATTGAAGGAGTGGTTTGGCTTCCAAAAATGTGTTCAATTTCCAACCATTTTCTTTCCATTCTATGAGGAAAACATGAGAGAATTTTACTTCTCCATAACTAAAGAATCTGACACCATCATTAAAGCCTTTAATGGATGTCAGATCATAACAATCACTATAGAACTCTTGGCTAAGTTTCTCAAACTACCAGACCATGGAAAAAGGATGTGGGGAAATTCAGAATTGATAAAACGATATAACACCTATGACCTATCAGTCAAAATATTGATCGCACTACCACCTTATCAATGAAATGCCCTTGAACACGGATGTAACTAAAAGATGACTTTAATAAAGAAAGAATTCCTAAATGAGCTCACTGGAAACTCAAGTAATCTAAGCACCACATCTACTGACTATAAGTTACAAGGTAGAATGGTTCATAAGATAGTTTGTCACATTATATACCTAAGGAGATGTAGTTTTGATTATGTCACAAATGATGATGTCTGCATTATGTGGCATATCATGAAAATGAAACCTTTTAATCTTCCCTATTATATTCTAAACACAATAGCCAACTCCTCTGGAAAGATTCCTTATGGTGTGCATTTGACAAAAATTTTTAGTCATTTTGAGGTTGAGATGAAGTATTCCTCCTCCCTTAGGCAATCTGACTATCTAGGGAAAAATACCTTGGAAAACACCAAATATAGGGGAAGTTCATCAAAGGAGTCTGGAGAAAAATATGTAAGTGAGAATACATAGGTAAAGGCTGCCAAGGTAAAACATAGTGTTAGAAAAGGGAAAGTGTTATGAAAGAGGCAGTAAGTGATTCTGAGAGTGGCAATTATATGAAAATCTCTATGGAGACACTGAAAGAGGCCGAGGGAGAAAAAGACATAGGAGAAAGGGCTCCTGCTACTGTAGAACTAGTTGAGTCCAGTAAGTTAGGGGCTCTAGTGCGAACCCTTCTATAGGTTTAAATGAAAATGTCTATGTAGATCTGGTGGACATCCAAATTTTGGCTAAATCATTTATGAAAGCCAACAAAGAAGATTCTACTCAGTCTGAAGAGGTTGAGGAAGATGAATATGCTGAGGAAGTTAGGCAGTATAATAGTTCATCAGAAGTGGACCAGAGAAAGAGAAGGAAGGTGAAAAATAGCAAGCATAGCCTATGAATTTTGCTAAAATGATGGTTGAGCTAAGAGCCATAAAAAAGTTGTGATTGATGAGATTCAAGGCATTCTTGCTAAATTTGGGAAGAATTTAGAGTATTTAGATGAGTAATTATCTAGTAAGGTTCATAAAGTGTAAGAAGAACTAGTGAAAAGGATTTCTAATCTTGAAGAAAGGATAATGGTTGTGTTATCTGTCACTAAGACTAGTGTAGAGAATGATTGGAAGTGCTTAGCAGAAATGGCTGTTAACTTGAAGGTTCTAAAACCTAAAGGAAAGTCTCATGTAATCACCCAAAGCCCCAGAGCAATTAAAGAACTAGAAAAGAAGAAGACTAGTCACACCAGCCTGAAGATCAAAGAGTAGATGATTCGAATTCTTATGGTTGTTTTTATTTTCCTGCTTTAGTTTTCAGAGATATGCTTTTATTTTATTTAATGGTTTGTAATTATGGTACATTGTTTATGTTCTCCTTTTGCTGCTGATAAAAATGGGGAGAGGAACATATGTTGTGCTTGTATTTGACCCTAGTTGCATAGGATTTAGGACCTTCCTTAATAGCTATAAGACTTAATGCTAGGCAACAGGTGTATGGACTAAGGGGAGCCATATTGGGCAAATTTGCATGATTTTTGGAAGTTTGTGATGACTCTAAATATATTACCTAAGATTATTGTGCATGCTTTCCTATCTTCTTAAAATTAGGGTACTTATATTTAGGGGGATCTTATTTCTTATATGTTTGCTTGACTATCAATCTAACTCAATTTTTATAGTATTGCATGAGTTTTGACATCATAAAAAAGGGAGAGATAGTTAGAATGAATCTTTTAGCAATCTTATTTTTATGATAACAACAATACTCTATTTTAGAAATGTTGTATGTTTCTAATTGTTATAGATGTTCATCAGATGCAGTGCCACCTAAATGTGTCTAGAAGCCAGTGCATCTAATGCTACTTGAAGAAGGTTCAGAAGTGTTAACTTATTTAGATTTAAGTTGCTTTGATCTTAGCAATTTTTATTTAGACTAATTGTTAAATGGATCACTTTTTTATCATTCTCAATATTTTACACGTGATCTAGCGCATTTCATAAAAATTCCCTTAGAACAAAAATAGAATTTTAGAAGAAAAATGAATGAGTCATCATGCATCTGATAGCTTAAAATAACCTTTAAAAACATTCTTTTAAATATTGGTTCAAACGATAAAGTGTTAGAAGCATTTAAAGATTTTTCCTGTTCTGACATATCTATCCACCAGTCATCTATCTGTCTGACTTGTCACATCATAGGTAGATAGAAATAGTTTTCAAAGAAAAATAATTGTTGTGAGATAAACTGATTTATAAATCTTTCTCACTTCTGAAATTCAAATTTTCCCCTAAAAACTCACCTTCATCTTTTACCTTTATAAATATGCTTCATTTTTCATTAATGAAGGTTAGTTCATGCATTGATGATTTGAGTTAAAGCTTTTAAAATAAAAAATTCAAGAGAAGCTCTTAACTTCCAAATTCTTTTTGTCTCTTGAAACATTTTCTTCTCAATCGTCACTTGAAAAGAATTTGCATGCATTAACTTATCTCAGATTATTTTACTCATTTTCATACATCATCTTAAATTTGAGATCTATTAAAAATTCTTTTCACTTGAAAATTCCATATGCATTTTAAGTTGATCCATATAAGAATTTGTATTTTTCACTTTATTTCATAAATCTTCAGATCTTGTAATCATGTTCTCCCTTTAGTGGCCTGTGCACCTAAAGGTTGAATTTGGGGGAGTCACAACTATCCCTAAGATTAGACTGTATGGATCAACTATCCCTGATATAAGTGAGAGGTTTTTTAGATGCCTAATAAAGGTCTGAGGGAATTAGATGGGGAATACATCCTTATCTGGGCTTCTAAGAGCTATAAAATGGTTTTCTCTAGCCTATTGAAATAGAGGTGCTTAGTGGAAATCTTAAGGTGTTATCCTTAAGGACTAGATGTAGGTCTTAGTACCAAACCAGGATAAAATTATTATGCCTCTTATGCTTGTTGATTATCATTTCTCATTATTTTCTTTCTCATCTAATAGTGTATTCTATGATAATCTATGCATCTAATTCCTTTTATGCATCAAATGTTTTATTTATATTTTGAAAATCATTAATTTGAATTGTTTAGCCACGTATGCTTCTAATAGCTTATTTGGTAGACTGTTGATGATATCTTCAGAGTGTTTCAAAGCATAATTAGATTGCAGTGCAGTCAGTTTCAATTATCCATTATACGTTGTTAAATCTAATCTATTTGAATGGCATCGAAAATGATAATTTCATAGTTAATAAGAACTAAATAATTTCTTATACATCTCATCACTAAAGAGAAAGTGTCAGCTGAAAAAGAAAATAAAATTTTGGAGTCATCTAATTCAACCCCACTTAGATGTCTAACTGAATTATCAAATTGAACAAACGAGAAGCTGGATAAAGGATATGCCGATAATTCGAGTTGGATTTTCAAGATAAGAATAATGTTTGGAACTTCTGATTTTCAAGATAAGTAAGCTTTGATAATAATAATTCCATTTTTTAGAGGGAACTTAACTCTCTGATGCAGAGTTTATAACACAACTTTGGCCTGATGGACCTCTGGCCAACCCAAAAGTAAGTTGAAACATGATGGTACATCAATGACTTAAAATGCACCTTGAAGGTTATTGGGCCCGTAGTGATGATCAAAGTTGCCACTCCCAAAAATCATCTCTTAGAGTTGTCATAAGCACGTGTAATTTGGTTACAAGGGGTGAAATTAGTAGCACTTATCCCCAAGCAACTTGTAACTTTCAACAGGTACATGTTGATTGCAGACCCATTATCATCCAAAGTCATTGGGATAGTTTTCTCTCTTGTGATGATGATAATATAGAGGGCATCATTATGTGGTCCCCCTGGCAGTATCTCATTGTTAAAGAAAGAGATGGATGTCCCTTTTGTAGCACTTATGATGTAAGCAACCAAAGCTTCAGAAGTAATGTTTGTCAAAGTGTGGGATAGACTTAGTGCCTTATAAAGAGCTTAGTGATAAAGGTAGGAGGATATGAGAAGACTCCAAATAGAAATGTTCACTTGCATTTTCTTAAGTTGCTTTAGTATGGGATCCTCTTCAAGGTAAGGAGTCCCTTTGGCTTGAGTCACTGACTGATTAATAGGTGGGATTATAATAGGCGCTTGATTGATTTTTCCACTTTTTTTAATTGCATCTATTTCTTCACCCAAATGTCGTAAGTCGATGATGAAAAAATAGTAATCATTAAGGATTGAACTTCCTAAGAAAGGTTATCAAATCTGAGTTAAGCAATTTGGGGAGAGGGACTTTTATAAAATAGATTAGTCATCACCAGTTAAGTGATAAATGCTCAAAAGAATAGTATTAGTAATGAGATGTGTTGAATCACCCTCCTCAAATTAATTCAATATGGCTTTTACATTGTGCTTGGAGGGGGAATTTGTGTCGATGTTTATAGAAGGAAGTAATATTTTGTCAGCATCGATGAGATCCTAAATTTTATGACGGATGGCCTTGCAATCATCTGTTTTATGGCCTGGCCCTTTGTGGTAATCACACGTCTCATTCATGTTAAAGTTCTTCGATATTGGATTGGGAACTAACTTGGGTTCTAATGGTTTGAAAGCAGCCTTTTCTACGCACTGTTTTAGGAGATAGCTCAATGTTAATCCCTTTAAGTAGGTGAATTCCATTCATTAAATTTGAAGTGGCTTATGGGCTGAGATTGTAGTAACTTCTCCCTCTTTCTGATAGTTATTTATTTTCTTGAATCTAGAAGATGAGGACAAAGTTTTATACTTGATGAGGCTAGAGTCGACCCCCTCTTCAAGGCGTGTTCCAACATGAATTAAAGCCTTAAAGTCCAGAAAGTATTATTTCATCATTCTATCTCAATACACAAGCAGCAAGTTTTTTACCATTATGTCAATTTTCTTAGGTTCAGTTGGTCTATTTACCATTTGGGAGGCTTTCTCCCTCCATCTAGTTTTGAAAGTTGAGAAGGTCTCTTTGGGTTATTGCTTAGTCATTTCAAGATCTCTTATTTTAATATTCACTTCTTGATTATAGGAATATTGTTTTACAAACTCTGTACATATAGATTCCCATGTCTATTTCATGGAATTATCTAATTGTATAAACCAGGTCAGAGCTACACAAGTAAGCAACTGTTAAAAAAGTTGAGCAAAAAGCTCGCCTCCCACATGAAAAGGGTGGAGTGTCCCATCATAGATCCTCAAATGGGTTTCTGGGTAGGTGGTACCATTGAATTTCTAAAAATTAGGCATCTAGAACTTTAGCGAAAGTCTAGCATTGGGTAAGGGACTCAGTGCCTTCACGTCTAGAAGCTTTTCTTTCTTTTTAAGAGCCTTTAGGGTCTTTCCCATTTTCTCATAATTTTCAACCATAGTCTTGAGAAGTGGATGATCTTTAACCCCTTTCGGGAAAGGATCCACAATAGGGGTAGCTGGGGTACTATTCCCATGACCAATAGGCAGGTTCAAAACAATGACTTCATTGACTACAAGGTCTTTTTCGGAATTGAAGGAGGAAGCATGGTTGTTAGGCTAGACCCTAACTTATGATAGCATGGCTTAAATTTTGCCCAAAATAATCTACTCTTGGGATTGCATCATGGTAGAGAAGGCCTCTTATTGAGTCTCATGGCTTCCTCTTACCTTCTCAAAAGTTTAGTTAGCATGGCAGTGGTACTAGCAGTTGGAGCGGTAGCATTAGTAGCAGTGGCATCTACTGTAAGGATGGAAAGTGGGAGATCTCCAGCAGACATGGTGACCTTTGGGAAAAAGAATTAGGCATCAACTCTTTTGAAAAGAAAGCTAAAACCAGTAGCAAGTAGGTAGTTTGAAAAGAGGGTGAGTGTTTAAAGGATTTATTTGGACTAAGAGGATTTTATGTAATTTTAATTTTTTGGATTTCGTGATGCATGTATGTATGTATGAATAAAAAATGTTTCTTGATGATAATAATATCAGTGTTATTATGGCACAAGGGACCTATGGTCAACTCTAATCATTACATGATGGTTTGGGGGTTTGAAGTTTCCCCAACGACTAGAGGTGCAATATACCTAACCACTTGTGAACTAAGGAGGTTTATATGGGTTTGGAAGTACGTACGACCTCATTATCCCAATCGAAAGAATCAGAGGGTACACCTTGGAGTTGGATGATTTCACTATTGGTAATGTAGTCCTAAGGAAGGAAGCTCACTCGATGTTACTCTCTATCCAGGCTTTCCTAGTATACAGGAGCACATAAAGTGATGCATGAAACCTACTTTCATATAGTGTTAAGCCAAAAGATTGTTTTTCAAAAAATAATCCACTTCATTTTTGTCAGTTTTCCAAAAGTTCCCAATGGGGTCGCCAACTGTGAGGCTCTATCCCAGCGGCCCACAGGATTTCCCCTTGCATGCCTTATGAGTATGTGGCTTAAAGGAAACTAATCACGAGAGATCAAATTGCGCATGACATTGCGGATTGTGGTCAGGTCCCACATTTGTGCATCCACATGTGTTCGTTGGCATGCATGTTGTGTGCTTAGTGTTCAAAGTCGCCACCTAATACCTTAAGAAAACATATTTTCTTAGGTGATTAAGAAACCTTTTGTGAAATTCTACCCAATTAAAAAGGTTGTTCTTTTAAACAAAAGGGGGTTTGGGGATTCGTAATTTGATAAAACAATTTTTATGAAAAATAGTTTTTACCATTTACATAACAACTTTTGTCTTAAAAGTTTGCGATTTCTGTTAAAATATGATTTTGGTGTATTCATGAATAGGTATCGCAATATTCATGAATGTGTGAACATGTTATAATGCACATGACAAACCATAAAGCAGTAAAACAAGGAATTGACTAGATGTCCTTCCATTAGCCCACTTCAGGTTTAGGGAAGGCACACTACCCTAAAGAAAGTGATTAAATTACAGTTGCAAAATAATGATAAAGATAAGGGGATCTCTCCTCCAGTCTTATGATCTGGGAGGAGCACACAGTCCCCAATACAAATACATACACAATAACATAGGAAAAATGGAAATAAACCAATCATAATAACAGATAAAAGAAAACTAAATAACAACAACAACAATAGAAAAATAATCAAATAAAATAAAAAGTAAACACAAATTTGGAGTTGAAGCCATGAAAACAGCTTGTCGGCATATCCCTTTAACTGGGAATCAAATCCCATGCCATTCTCCCTTCTCCCGAAGGGTGGGGTTGTTCTAGTAACAAATGGGTAGTTTGGTTGTATGTTTAGAAGCTAATAAATTTTATTTAGTAAAATTTTTAATCGAAAGGCTATTAATTGTTTCAAATTTTGATTAATAAAAGATTGATTTTGAATTTGAAATTGATTAACTACATTCTATTTAGGATTTAATTGTATTCATTTTATGGAAAATAGGTTTTTTAGTGAATCATGCCTTAATCAGATTAAAGGGCTTAAAATTGGATTTTGATAAAACATGCCTTAATTCAATTTTAAAGGGCTTAAAATAATATGAAAATTGAAAGTAGAGTAATATACTATATTGATTTTACCTTTGCTTTATGGGGCTTTAGAATCGGTGGATCGGAGGGCTTGATGAAATCAGAGTAGGTCTTCGATGTGTTCGAAGAGCACTGGTATTTTCTATCTCAACTGGAACTAAAGGATTGAATTATTGGATTTATGATAATTGGAGTGTCTATTTTGAAACTCTGAAAGTTTGGATCGTTTAAGGGAAGTTTGTAGTGTTTGGAGCATATTTTTGAGTGTTTGGAAATAGAAAATATGTAAAAAGTGCATCTGAAGAGTCTAAAAATAAGAAAAAACTTGATCCTAGAATTATTCTGAAAAGTCTAAATTTATAGGGCTTTGTGCCAACATCGTAGGGGATGAAACACGTGTTTTTCCTATAAACGCATGTGTTTGTGGTAAAACGCATGCATTATTTGGGCCGATTTGCTGGGCCTGATTTTCTAGGCTTGGTTCAGTCCGATTCGATTCAATTTTTTAGGTTTTCAAGGTCCATTAAAGTCCAACTTAAGCCTAGTTTGAATTGTTGGGCTCATATTGATGGGACAGATTTAATGAAGCTAAAATTAGGGTTCATATTTCTCTACTCTAAATCTGAGAACATAAGAAATATAACTTAATCAGTTTATTTTGGATATAATTTGGGGAGTAATCCTGTTCAGACACAAAATAGTCCAATTCACCATCCTCTTGGACATTTAATTTGCATTATCATAGTGTGCCCATGGGTATTATGGAACTTGTAGAACTTATTCCTATCTCTTTTTTCAAGGCCTCTTTTCATTTGTTTTGGTCTATGCCAAATGGCTTAATCCTGGAATACAGGGAAACACTAACTTCATCCACGTATTAAGAAGGGTTAATCTTGTCATAACAAAACCTTTATTGGTTGGATCCTTTCCTTTTATCTGAGAGCTCTCTGCTAGGGATCCTTCCAATCATCCAATTTCCTTCTTCTTGATTTTCTTCAAAAGAGCCTTTCCCCTATGGGAAAATTGGCTTACCAAGAAGGCATCATCTTGCCTGATATATTTTTATGTTATGGTCATAACATCTTCCAAATTTTGGATAGGATTCTGGGATAGTTTTTTTTTTTTTACAAAGTAAGTGTGTGTGGCGCACTTTGGGAGATCTTGTATTAAACTCGGTTGGTCCAAATGGATTAAATTCAAAGCTTCATTATTGAATCTTTCTTAAAAATCCCTCATTGGCTCATCGCTCCCTTACTTGATGAGTTCTCAAACTTGGGTTTCCATTTCTACGAGGACATTGGCTATAAATCTTTTCATGAAGCTTTCAGTCAACTATTGAAATCTTTCAATACTCCCTTCTTCCAAATTTTCATACCACTTTCAATAACCCATTGAAAGCTCTACATAATGCTTCATTGCTACTAGTTTGCAATTTAACTACTTGTTTATAGTTCAGAATATGAGCTTTCATATCTGATGATCCATTATACACATTGATCTTAAGGGCCTTGAATTTATCCAACATATAATACTCTGCTATTATTCGAATGAATGGGGATTTCAACTTAAAATTCAAGTCTTTATCCTAAGATTTCTTTTTCCCTTCAATCTCTTCAATGTATTACATTACCACCTCCCTAACATCTCAAAGATTGTGGCATAACTCCTCATATTCCCTTTCCTTCTTCAGGATTTTGATCTTTGAGAGGTCCTTCTATCATTTTACTTTCTTCTAGAATTATTATCCCTACATCTTACTCCTCTAGTCCTTAATGAACTCACCTCTTTTGATTTCTCGTCCTCTTTCCTTTGACTCTTTAAACTTTTTTCTTCGCTTCCACTTCTCTTTTCCCTTCTTCTATCTTTGCATTCATCTTTCTTGTCTCTTATATGTTATTTATTTCCCTCTATTGTTCATATCTTAAATCTTAATATGTTTTTTGTTCTCTTCTCTCTATCCCCTCCTTCTACGTAGGGAGTTTCAAATAAACGTTGGCTTTATTAGCAAAGTATGCCCTAGAACTTACACTTAGCATGTGAATATAAATAAAAACCTAAATGGCTTTAGTATATATGTTATTTAAGTGAAAACATTCCTTATATTGAATGTATATATGTCCCTTAAGTATTATGTGGGGAATCTATAATCAAAGAGTTTGAGAATATGAGTGGAAGATCACCCTTTTAACATATACTTTAAAGTTGTTCATGGTCATAGGATTATTGGTAGGGACACCATAAATCTGAAAAATCATCACCGCTTTTGTCATCCATAATGAGTATTAGATACTTATTGGTATAGAGGTAGTGAGTCTCATATTACAAACATTTGATGTCATGACAACATGTGAGCATATTCAAGGTATGAGTAAGTTAAACAGTGATGTTAGATGATGGATACATGGGTCATTGTCGATTAGTCAATATAGCATCATCTAGATCATAATTGTACATATAATCCTTCGACTTGATGTGACATGTTACCTGACATATTAATGGCTATGGTTAGTTACTACTTATATACTGATGCTAGTCATGTATTGGTATATGGTATGTGATGGCTATAATCAGTGGTATGTTAGGATAAGTGTTTAACCAAGAAATGATTCATTAACTTAGCTAACCAAGGAAGGAATCTTATGACTTCTAATTGTTCTTGATATGAAAATCTCTGGTGAGAGTGGATAAGGTTCAATAGAAAGAGTTTTTAGTTGGAACCGGTTTATCGAGAACTCACATCTGATAAAAGTCATATGATCTAGCACATAGGGTTTGACTTCTTCCATAACCCTAGCTGAGATCGAAAATCCATAATGAAGGGATTCGAGTGCAAGGTAATTATGATCGAGAGGTCCATGCTTATGTTGAGGGTATGATAATTGCCATTCATTTCTAATTAGGTAGTCACGATATGTTATGCTAGACGTCACTCATGACTTATGGGACTAAGTTTGGAATTAGGTTAACACACTTAGTTTGAAGAAAAGAGTTTTCTTTATCACATTGCTAATTAGAACATGAACCTAGTATGCCACATACCAAATGGTGATTCCCATTAGCTTATATGTATCATATTAATAATTAATTAACGAGTTTAATTAATTATTAATGATGATAGAATTGAACGTGTAATTAAATTTATAGGATGGTAGCATGTCTGGATGTTTAATTCACAAAAAGGAAAATTTTAATTATATCTTAGTTTGTATGTGATACAAATAGGTATAACTAATGGAAATGGTTTTGGACAAACAAATAAAATAATTAAGCTTGACATGAGATGTTAGCTTAATCCATATGAGATGTGGTTAATTAAGGTTTAAAGATGATTCATACTAACTACATGCTTAATCTAGTTGACTAATTGACTAATCATTTAGTCAAGTTTCAACTAGTACAAGTAACTATATTTCCCAACATGTTTCTTTAATTTAAGGAAAGGTTATTGGAGAAGTTATGGGGCATAAAAGGCATGGCTTCATCTTTTTACCTAAGACACTCACTCACACTCAATTAGAAGATGATAGAGCAACTATTCATCATCTTTTCGAATGAGCTAGAGAGAGAAGCTCTCTAAGAGTTAGAGAGAGAAAGCTACAAATTCACACCAAATTGTGAGAGTAAGTTTGTTTTGAAGAACATTTCTTTAAATACAAATTCATCTTCAATTAGCCCTAGGGAAAGGAGTGTGGAGAAGCAATTAATGTCAAAAGCCATCCTCAAGTCTCAAATTCTCAAGTAAAGGAGTAAGAATCAAACATTCAAGTAACCAATGAGAGAAGATTCAAGCTT
>CAOJBK014355681.1:0-16797 GCA_948294925.1 Codiaeum variegatum | reverse complement strand
ATTTACCTTATTCCAAATCAAATTAGTCATATCCATTTGTATCTCATACAAACTATGACATAATTGAATTAATCCCTTTATTAATTTGACTTCAAGATATGCTAGCATCTTTGTAAATTTAATTACAAGTCTAATTCAATCATTGTTAATAATTCATTAAACTTTTTAATCAATTATTGATATGATTAATTCCAAGCCATGGGAAATGCTTTATGGTGTGTGACTTACTAGGTTCATGTTCTAATTAGTAATGGGATAAAGAAAACTCTTTTCTTCCTAACAAGTATGTAATCCATAATTTATACTTAGTCCCATAAGTCGTGAGTGACATCTATCATAACATGTCATAACTACCTAATTAGAAATGAATGTCGGTGATTGTATCCTTGACATTACATAGACCTCTTGATTATAATTACCGTGCACTCGAATCCCTTCATTATGGATTCTCAATCTTAGCTAGGGTCATGCAGTAGTCAAATCCTATATGCTAGATCATATAAATTCTATCTAGTTCTAATTCTCGATAAATCGATTCTTACTAGAAACTCTTTCTAGTGAATCTTTACTACCTTGGACAAGGATTTATGAATTGAGAACAACTAGAAGTCATAGGATTCCTTCCTTGTTTATCCAAGTTAATGAATTCTTTTTGGGAGATCACTTATCTCAACATACCACTAATTATGGCCACTAAATGCCATATAGCAATACTTGTATAGCATCGATATGCAAGTAGTAACAAACCATAGCCATCAATGTGTTAGATAACATGTCACCTCAAGTCTAAGGATTATTTACACAATTACAATCTAGATGATCAGGCATTGATTAGTGGATAAAACCCATGTGTCTATCATCTAATGTCATTATTTGACTTACTCATCTCATGAGTGTCCTCGTGTTGTCACGACATCCTATGACTATAGTTTGAGACTCACTACCTCTATACTAACAAGTATCTCATACTTGTCATGGATGACAACAAAGGTGACGATCTCTCCGGATTAAGGATGTTCCTGCCTATAATCTTATAACCATGAACTTACTTTAAAGTCTATGACAAAAAGAATTTGTTTCTAAATTTCCTAACTCATTGAGAATAGATTCTTTTAAATAGAACTTAAGGAACATATATATGTTATGCACTAAAATGAAAATGATCATTAAATAAAAACATATATATTAATAGCAATTAACGGATTAAGATTACAAATATATACATAAAGTATAGGTACAGGAGCACACAACCCTAACAAAACATTACAATTGTCATGCAAATCTTAGTGATAATGCAATATGAAATTCTAGGCTTTTTGTAGTTGTATTGTGTGAGGATTCCACATCATCAGATTTTGAGCTTTGATAGATAGTTGCCATACCTTTTCATTAGGGGTGAAGATTCATTTGAGAGGATTCCCCCGGATATGTGTTAAATGATGGAAGAAATTGGAGGGAGATTCATGAGATGCATGTTGAGTATGACCCACTATGGTTCTTTGTTTTGTAAATGCTTTGAAAAACTTTGACTTTTGTATGAAATTTCATATTTTCCTGAAATTATGTTGCATTTTGCACATAAAATTTGTCTTTAAGAAATAAAATATTTTGTGATTTGCCCCCTAAATAGAGTCACACTTTAGCAATATGATGCATGGCTGATGCAAGAACCTGAACAAGGCTGTAAGAATCAACCTTAGGCAATACAAGGTTTGGTGGTGCTTCGAGTTGTGAAGACTGATTAGGTACTTTTGAGCATTTTGAGACTCAATTTAATCTTGTTATTGATTTTAATGGATTTCTTATTTTAAAGCCTGAGGTTGGGATGGCTTTGTCAGTTGGTTACTTTAGCGAAAAGGCTTTTTGGGTTTGAGTGGTACAAAAGGGGATACGATGAACTTGTATGCCATAACTATGATGCCTTTCGAATATAAGGGTCTAGAAAATGATGTGTATTTAGGCAATAGGTAAAGTTTTATTATTTTACCTATTTGTTGAAATTGTTATGGAGATAAGTGAATGGATTTGCTGATACCCCAGATGGGTGAATGAAATTTTATGGTTGAGATGGTTACTTGGGCTAAGATGCCACTTAATTTTGATAGTGGTTGTTGCTTCACTGAGAATTTATGATTGACTCTGTATTGGCTGACTCCACTTAGGGAATAGTCATTAGCTTACTCTTTTGGAGGTTTTGTTGTATCTGATTCTCACTAGGGAGATGTTTTAAGAAATCCACTAAGGAAATTTTGTTTATTAAGAGATTCCTTATGGATGAGATTGGTTCCCTTGCAGAATTATTATGTTGGAGACATGTTTAAAAGATGAAAGTTGAGTGACTTGTTAGATTTGTTTTGGGAGGTCCATTGGGGATGTCCTATTGAATGAGGATGAGTGATTTAGAGAAATGTGTTTGATTTTCAATGTTTCCTTTTTCGTATTCCAAAAGTTGAATAAGAGTTCGATAAAACATATTGTTTTGATTAAAAGCTCTACTTTTTGCCTAATGGCCTTCGAGTTTTCAACTTAGCGAGTTGCCTTGATTGCTGCCAAGACTGTCATTTTTGATTTTCAATATAGCATGTTGTACCCCAACTTTTGCCTAAGCCACCCAATTGGGTTTTCAGCTTAGCGAGATTCATTCTTTTTTCAAATTTCTCTTTATTCATTTATTTATTTTAACATGATTGTTAAAGAGCCCAAATGAAATATGAAAACATTGATTAAATGCTTTAGACTATACATAATGAGGGTTTCCTATGTATCTCTTTAGATTGAATTTGAATAACTTGAATTCAGAATACAATTAGTGATTTTGGAGAACTAGGTACATATAGTTCTTATTACTTTTATGATGATGCAAGTGTAATGCTCAAACAAAGTGTCGCTTGAGTTGATCAAGGTTTCTTGAATGATTGAATTTGTTACCATTGATGTCCATCAGAATAACACCTTTACCAGTTATGATCTTCTTGATGATGGATCACTCTAGGAAGGAATGAATTTTCCCCTTAGATCCAATATGGGTTGTCTAATTTCTTTGACGATCAGGTCACCTTCATGCAGGTTTTGATCTTTAACCCTTTTATTGAAGTGCCTTGTAAGCTTCAGCTTAGTAACTTTATTGGTGAAGGGCTTCCATGTTCTTCTCATTGAGTTGATTAAAGTAGGTCTGTTGTGACTCAGTTCCATTAATTTATCCATCTTGAAGCACCTGGGTAGATTGAGCTTCCAATGGATAGGCCTTTTGTAAGTAGGGTGTTGCATTGGTAGTTGATTTGAATAAGGTTATGTACCCTAGGAGGGTGTTTGGCAAATGGAGATGCCAACTTTTGTAATTGATTTTTTTTAAAGAATGTTTGAGAGCCTTGTTGGTAGCTCCATTGGTATATAAGGTGAATACTTATGATTTTGGATTCTTCCTTTTGTGGAAGAGCAGTAACTTCTTTTGGAAGTGGGAGCAATTGTCTGTGATGATTATGAAGGGAAGACCATAACTCATAATGATGATTATCTTAATTAATTGTGCATCCTTTTTTCTTAGTTAAGGACTTGGGAAGGTGCATCTTCTACCTATTTCATGAAGAAGTTGATGGCTTCCAGGATGTGTGGTTGATTGGCTTAGTGAAACCATATGGTGGTAGTTATTTGAAACTTCAATCTTTGATTAGGAGCAACCATTCAGTTTTTGTGTGCTTAATTTCTATTTGATAGGCTTGCAATTTGGATAAGTTGGGATCTTGTGGACAGTGATACTTGGATCAAGATTGAGTTTTCAAGCAAAGAAATCTTTGAAATCTTGGTGTTTGTCTTTATACCAGACCTATTTGAGCATGTAAATGCAATGGATGTTATTTTTCAAATGTTAATGGACTATTTAATAGCATCAGTTATTTGCCTTATATTTTAAGATTCTCTTTTTCTAATTGATTAAACTCAGATTCACCAATTGGAACACTAAGGAAAATTGAGAAATAGTTAAGAAAACTTGTTCAATTTATTGGCCTTAAAAGGGGATAAATGATGGTACAAAGTTGACAATTGAAAGTAGACCATATGGAGGACCCAAAGGTTTCAAACTCAGAAAAATCATATTTATTTGACTCTGGATTAGGACTCTTTAAATTCAGCTTCAATTTGAGAATCTAGTAAGAGTATAATTTTTTCAAAGGACTAATTGTTGGGCTTCTCAGTAGTTGGTTGCATCAAGGTGGAAGGATCAGTATTCTCCCCTTTGTTAGACAAGAATGCAATTTCAAACAAAGATTCCATCTTCTATGTAGTTTTTGGAACAAGTTGACTAGTAATCTTTAGATAGTTGCTCCTTATCAGAAAAGGCTTCAAAAATGGAAGATATTTGGGACCCAGCATCAATCATGTCTTCGATGCGGGAGACAGTGGTAATGAGCTCTTTGAAAGTTGGTAGGTATTGTGTGATCATTATGTCTCGATACATAAGAGCTGATTCTTAACTATGATGTTAATTTGTTCGAGCTCTGTTGGTCTATTAACCATTTGCAAAGTTTCTTCCTCCACCTCATAATGAATGAGGAAAAGATTTCTATAAGATTATGTTTAATGGTTTCAAGATCTCTCCTTGTAATATCAACTTTGGTATTGTAATGATATTATTTTTTAAAGATATTACAAATGAATTCCCATGTATATTTTTTTAGAATCATCTAAGTTAATAAACCATTTAAGGGTAGCACTAAAAAGTGATTACTGGAATACCTGAGTAAGGAGCTCGCCATCCACACCCACAGGGCGAAGGGTACCATCGTAGATTTTAAGATGGGTTTGGGGGCAGGTTGTGCTGTCAAATTTTTCAAAGGTAGGCAATTGAAACTTTTGAGGTAATCTTACATTAGGAAAGAGGCTAAGAGATCTGACATCCACTATGTCATCTCTTTTCTTGATAGTATTCAGAGTCTTCTATATCTCTTCATACTTTTCAACCATAACGTTAAGGAGAGGATGTTCTTGGGCCCCCTTTTGGAAAGGATTCATAAGAGAGGTTGTTGGAGCAATAACCCAACAATTAACTTGTGTGGAAATGGCAATCAGAGTGAGATGCATTATAGACTGAATCAATGCCAACTTAGGCCATCATGTTTTGGACTTTTCTTAGGATGGCTTGTGCTTAGGCTTGGAACATAGAGTTTATGGTTTCCTCTTGCTTTTTGAGAATCTCATCTTACTTTTTCATGAAGTCAGTTAGTATGGTAACAAGGTTGGCAAGTGGAGCAGCAACATTGACAACATTGACATTAGTAGCATTCTCATTATTGGAAGACATAATGACCTTTAGGTAAACAAAAAAAAGGGGTATTAACAATTTGACATAACTATGGAAGAATTTGGTTCAAAAGACAAAATTTGGGATAGTGTTTGCTTAGGAAAAAGTTTTGTCCTTTGTTAAGGTTTGAGACGGTATGATGCACATACATGTATGAATGATAAAGGAATCTTAATGATAGAGCCATATTAGGATTATGGTACATGGGACCTAGGGTCAACTCTAATCATTAAATGAAGGCTCAGTGGTTTGAAATGTTCCCTAGAGACTAAATGTGCGATATACCTAACAACATGTGAATCAAAGAGATTCTCATGGGTCCAATGGCTATGTACAACCACATTATCCCGTCCAAAAAGGATCAATGGGTACGCCTTGGGATGGGTGATTTAACTATTAGGGAAGCAGTCCCAAGTAAAAAAGCTCACTCAATGATACTTTCTACCCGTGTTTTCCTAAACATAAAGGTACATGTGAAGTGATGCATGAAACTAATTCCATATGAATTTAAGCCAAGATGATTTTTATCAAAAGTGGTCCAGTTAGTTTTTGTCAGTTTCAAAATGTCTCCAATGGAGGTGCTAGCTGTGAGGCCTCATCCAAACCTGGGTGGTCGCCAGTGTGTCTCAAGCCTTTAGGTTGAGGAAACTGACCGTGTAGGGTCAGCTTACGCATGGCGTCAAGGTTTCAGCAAGTCCCACTTCATATGAACCCTTTATGGCATTGGGTGTATGTGTGATTGTGTGAGTCGCCATATAATATTTAGAAAATCATTTAAGTTTCATGGTAATTAAGAAACTGGTTAACTCCATTTTTTAAAATCTAACATTTTGTCCAATTTTAAGGAAAAGGTGAGCCACGAACCAAAGTGTGGATTTGGGAACTCATGACTGATAAAAACATTTATTTTTAGAAAATCAGTTTATTTTCTAATGATTTTGGCTTAAAATTGATTGAATGGTTTTGGTTTTGAAAAAAGGAGTTTTTGTGTATGCATAACATACCATTATGGTGCATGAACAGAATATAACATACCAAAATGATATATGAGTAGTTTATCATGATATGAATGACAGTTATAATGGAAAAATGAATAAAATGACAAAAATAGACAGGGGTCCTCCCTCTATCCCCGAAGGGTTCTAGGGAATGCTCACATCCCCAAAAGGCAAGCTAAAAGTAAAATAAATAGAATAAATAATTACATCAAAATAAAGAGAATAATAGTAAAAGGGAACCTTTCTCTAGCCTAAAATAAGAGTCTGGGAAGGGCAAACATTCCCCAAATATTACAAATGGTACATCATAACGACAATGGAAAAACAACTAATGAAAAGTAGAAATAACACAACAAAAACATAATGGGAAAATAAAATAAAATAAAATAAAAAAAGGTAGTAAAATGATTTTAGAGTTGAAGCTTTTGAATCACTTGTTTGCATATCCATATGAATGGGAATCAAACCCCATGTCATTCTGCTTTCTCGTGAAGGGTTGTTGTTCTAAAAATAATGGGTTGGTGGTTATGTGTTCAGAAGCTAACTCATTTTAAATTTAAAGAATTAATTGGAAAGGCAATTAACCAATTAAAAGTTTGATTAATAAAAATGAATTTTGATGATTGCTAAATTGCCTAAATCAATTTTTAGAGCTTTAATTCAAAACCTAAAATACTATACCATTTAGATATACTACCTTTGGCTTTCGGGGCTTCAAAACTAGAGGTTCAGATGATTTGATGAAACCAGACCAGGTCTCCATTGCATTCGGAAAGGTCTTTCGGAGAACTGGTCTAGTGATACTTCTGGATTTTGATATGAATTTCGGTTAAGGATTGAGTGTTTGGATGTTTGTTTTTGGAGTTTCGATAGAGTTTCAGTATGGAAAACTAGTCTGAAAAATATTTTGGCAGAGATTCGGTATGAAAAAGTTATTTTTGAAAAGTGACCCTAGGTCCTATTTATAGAAAATCGAGTAAAAAAAGTCAAAAAATTGTGTGCCAAGGCCTTGGTTCATGCGCTAGGGCCCTGGCATTTGGGGCTGGATGTTTACACATTGGTCTGGTTCATGGTCTGGTCCGATTTGATTTAGTTCATTTTTTGGGTTATTTTAGGTCCGTTTGAGGTCCGATTTAAGCATAGTTTGAACTTAAGGACTCGTATCGACGGGCCAATGGTGTAAAAATATTGGATTTTTTTTAGAATTTTTTAGGACATGAATTTTCCATGTAAACCTTGTAATTTGAAATTTTTGTCTAGGGGGCTGCCCCCTTGACCCTCATTCTATTCCCAAACCTTTAAGTCTAGTTCAGAGTCGTGATGCAACTAGTAATTCCATAGGTGAAAATTTGAGGGTTCACACAAACTCATAGGTAAAACCAGGTGGACTAGTTGTATCATCAGACTCAAAATCATAAGACTCATACTCAGGTTCAAACTCGAATTCAGACTCAGTTTCAGTATTAGTCTTTTATGATTAGGAGAGGCTGACTTCAAAAGACCAATTGTTGAGCTTCTTTTGGACTGGCTTGATCATGGTGGATAGGTTAGTGTTTTCCTCCTTGTCATAAAGAACAACTATTTTGCCCAAGATGCTAGCTTTCATATTCCCTTCATAATCCTTAGCCAGAGAATAGTGGGTTGATAGTCTTCAGACAGAAATTTCAAATCAGAGAAAACTTTAAAACTAGGAACCTTGGCACCAGTCACAGGACAGACCCAAGGTTTAGGAAAAGCACAGTAAGGAATTGTCTCTCCCTTTTTCACAAAATATTCATTTAGAGTCTTTAACAAGGGCCTTATGGGATAGTAATATTCTCCCTCATTTTTAAGTATGGCAAATTTCTCTTAAGACTTGGCCTTTTCCTTTTTAATCTCATCATAAGTAGGGTGATAACCCAACCCAAAAGTTAGGTGGATAACAAATAGTCATTGAAGGATTGGATTCCTTGTTGAGTTTTACCTAGGCTCATCCTAGGAAAGTAAACCATATTTTTCATAATGTTTGTAAACATTGGGTTATAGTGAAGATTGAAATCCAGTGAGATTGTCTTTTTTAGATTTTCAACAGTCTTAATGAACTGAATAAATAAAAAGCCAGATAAAGGATATGTTGACAACTCAACTTCGATTTGTAGGATGGGAACAGTAGCAGAAATCTCAGATTTCGCAATCATGTCGGCCTTAATGATGACTATCCCATTCTTAAATAGGAACTTAACCCTTTGGTGTAAAGTGAAAGGCACTGCCTTGGCTTGATGGACCCAAGGTCTTCCTATAAGCAGGTTGAACCATGAAGGTACACAATAATATGGAAGGAGACTTGGAAATTAGTTGGATGCATGGTGACTATCAGTATTGTCACCCTATAAATTTCTCTCTTAAAGTAATCATAGTCCCATACTATCTAATAAGAAGGAGTGAAGTTAATAGCCTCCAAACCCATATAGTTTGCCACCTTAAGTGTGCATACAATTAAAGCAAGCCATCATCAATATGAGTCATTGGAATAGTTTTCTCACTCGTGATGATTGTGATGTATGAGGCATCATTGTAGACGCTTCAGATGGGATTTCATCATCAATAAGGTAAATAGATTCCCCTTTTATAGAGCTTGTGATGGAGACTATTAAGGTGTCTGGAGAAATGTTAATTGGTGCTTGACATTAGTTAAATGCCTTACAAAGAGCTTGGTTGTGAGGATATGCCTCACATAATCAAACTTTAGATTGAAATGTTTGCCTTGATTTTTTGTAACTATTTCAGTAAGGGGTCCTCTTTAGGTTTGATAGTGCTCTTGGATTGAGCCACTAGTTGGCTAACTTTTTATGGATGAGCAAGTGCTTGTACAACCCTTCCAATTCTGGTGATTGCATCGATTTGTGCCCTCATATTTCTCAGGTTGATGACACAATAGTAATAATTTTGGATAGACTTCCCTAAGGAAGGTAGGTCATCCAAAGTAGAGCAATTAAGGGAGCAAGACATGCCCAAGAAAGGTATGTCATCTCCAGTGTAGTGGTAATTGCTTAGAGGCATAGAAGCACATATCAGATGGGTAGAATCCCCTTCTTTAAATTCCACTAAGATGGTGTTAACATTATGATCAGAGAGAAGATTTGAGCAAATTTTAGGCAAAGGAATAAGTGGGAGAAGCTCCTTAGCATTAATCAGATCTTGAATTTTGTGCCTAAAGGCCTTGCAATTTTCTATTTTATGGCCAAGCCTTTGGTGATAGTTGCATCTCTCATCCATATTGAAGTTCTTTGGAAAAGGATTGGGAATGGGCCTTAGTTCTAAAGGCTTGATTGCTCCCCCGTGTAGGCATTCTTTGTAAATGAGACTCAATGGAACTCTACCCAAACTAGTGAACTCATTTCTTTTGATCGAAATTGGCTTTCGGGCCGAGATGGCATTGACTTAACTCTCTTTTTAGGTGACATTCCCTTGATGAACAGTTCTTCTAAATATGGAAGATGAGGTATGGGATTCATCTTTTATGAGGATAGCATCAACTCTGTCTTTTAGCCATGTGCCAATAGTAACTAGTGCCTTAAAGCTTAGCAGATACTGTGTAATCAATCTAACTCAATAAACAAGGTTGAACTCCTAAAGAAACTGAAAAACCGTTGCATATAATTGGAGGACCCATGATAAGATCAAAGGCTAAAAGAATGAAAGAAGCACTTCTAAGCTTAATCATCAAAATATATGACAAAGAAGCTGTTTAAGGGGTGAGCAAGGCTACACCAAAGCTGATCACTTATTTATATGGGGAACATCAATAAAATGACTTGTGGTGCTGGTCAAGCATGAGAGATATCATTTTCACTTAATTGGTCAACTTTTGGGGTTGTTACATTAGGTTTTATGTTGGAATAATGTTCATCCCGAATTTTCACTAAATTGGACTTATTTTATGCTTAGAAATACTTATCCATATTATTACATTGAATCTAGTCATACTTGAATTAATGTGTTTCTTCCTATTCTTGGAAGGATGTTCTAAGTACCTAGGAAATGTAAATTGACTTAGGAAGTTTAAGTAACTTTTCCCATTCTTAGAGAGATGTTCTAAGTATAAAAATAAACCAAAATCTGTATTTTTTTTACTGATTATGAATGTCAATGAAATATTGAGTTTCCTTTCACTTTTGTGAGGAATTCTTCTTTGTTTATTATTAAGAACTCAAATCTAGACTTATCAAGGTAACTTGAGACGTCCAACCCCTTAATAGCTTTGGTTCTTTTCAGAAAGGTTTGAATTAGGTCAAGCTCCTTAAAACTTGTTAGCTCTGGTTCTCTTGGCAAGGTTCAAATTGTGTTGAGCTCTTTTGATAGCTATGGTTCTTTAGGCAAGGTTCGGATTAGGTGAAGCTCCTAACTTTATACTTGATTTTTGAAAAGTCCTTAGGTTCTATTTCATATTAATCTGGTTCCAAACACAAGGTTGGTTGCTTGTTTCATTATTTGGTATCAGAGCTTAGGCACATCAAATCAGTATCTATCTATCTATCTTAGTTTCCATTACTGGAACTTTATTTTACCAAATGTGAATATAAAAAAAATCAAGAAGTGAAATTCAAAAGAAAACAAAAAGAAAGGGAAGAATTAAAATTGAAAAAAAAATCAAAATTGAAAAAAAAAAAAAGAAATCAGAACTGAAAAAAAAAAGAATCAGAATTGAAAGAAAAAAATTCAAAAATTACATCAGATTATTCTTGGTGTTCCTTTGTTGTTTAAACTATTTAAATTGACTTGTAACTACCATATTCAGGTTCTTAATCACTTGGAAAAATCCTAAAATTGTTCTTATTACATTTGGGCTATTGTGGTAACTATCCCTTTATTTGTTGCCAAAACTAAAGCTTTCAAAATTCTATTGCTACTTGTTGTTTTGGTAAGAACATTGATATAGTCTTTTGTAAAGCACTTGAAAGAAGATTATTGAGAGGTAAAAGGCAAGAATGGGAGTTCCTGTAGAGAAAAAGCCTAATATTCTGAGTAAATACGAGTGAACTTAAATGATATCATTACTTGAGTGAAACACGTGAGGGAGTGAAGTTCAAAACTAAATATTTCTTATTTGAGTAACCTTTATTCAGCAACTTAAGTAATAATGATTAATCCATCTAAACAACCTGAAGGTGGGATAGATCGTCTTTAAACTGACTAATCTTTTTTAAGCTATAGATAGAAGAATGGGTGATATGGTTGATAGGATGGAAAGGTTGGAACTTGAAAGGGGATAACTGCCTAATGCTCCTAATTGCCAATGGCAAGTTAGATAAATTCAAAGAAGGATTCATGTCAATGATGACTTGGATGAGACAAAATCCTATGATGAGGAAGAAATGCCTCAAAGAAGAGTGAATAGAAGGGGAAAAAGGCATGAAATTAATGGAGGCATCAAGTTGAAGATTCCCACATTTCGATGAAAGAATGATCATGAAGCATATCTTGAGTGGGAGAAGAAACTAGAGCTGATATTTGATTGTCACAACTATTGTGAAATTAAGAAATTGAGACTTTTTGTTGCTAAATTCGAAGATTATGCCATTACTTGGTGGGATGAATTGAATCAAAGAAGAAGAAGGTGTGGAGACAGGCCTATAGAGTTACGGGAGGAACTTAAAGTCATAATGAGAAAGCATTATATCCCTTCTCACTACTATAGGGAATTGCATAACAGATTGCAAAGTCTTACTAAGGTTCCAAAAGTGTGGAGGATTACTATAAGGTGATGGAAGTTGTAATGATTCAAGCAAATGTTAATGAGGATAATGAGGCTACTATGGCTAGATTTTTACATGAGCTAAATCAAGATATTGCTATGTTCTGGAATTTCATCATTATTTAGAGTTTGAGGAGTTGTTTCACATTATTGTTAAGGTTAAAAGCAAATGAAATATAAGGGCAACAACTATAGGGGTTCATCTTCTTCAAATACACCAAGGACATGGAAATCTAATTAGAAGGATGATGATAAAGGTTATTCCTAGCCAAGAGCTAAAATGAGTAAAGGATAGGCAAAACTAGATACAAAAGAGAAAGGTAAATCTAAACTCCCAACTCGATCTCATGATATTACTGTTTTATATGTTTGGGTTCAGGTCATATTGCTTCTCAATGTCCGAACCAAAGAGCTATGGTTATGTTGGACAATGATGAACTAGAAAGTGCAAGTTCAAGTGGTGATGAGATGCCATCATTGGAGGATTATTAAGATGTTGATATTAAAGGTCCTACTAAAGGTGAAATGCTAGTTACAAGGAGCACGTTAAGAATATAGCCAAAAGAGAGTAGTGATGAGCAACAACTTGAATTGATTTTTCACACTAAATGTATCATCAAAGATAAAAAGTGTCGAATGATTTTTTATAGTGGGAGCTATGCTAATGTTACTAGTACTTTGATGGTTGAAAAATTGAAGCTAAACATGTTGAGGCATCTTAACCCATACAAATAACAATGGCTGAATGATAGTGGAGAATTGAAGGTAACCAAGTAAGTATTGGTTTCATTTTTAATTAGCAAGTATATGGATAAGGTTCTTTCTAATTTGGTTCCAATGCAAGCTTATCATATCTTGCTTGGGAGACCATGGTAGGTTTATAGGAGAGCAAAGCATGATGGGTACAAAAATAAGTACTCATTTGTTTTCAATAATTGTCTAGTTATTCTTACCCCTCTCTCTCCTTTACAAGATTTTGAATATCAAATAAGGATTACCTTAAAGCATGAAATGAGAGAAAATTAGATTTATGAGCTTAAAGAAATGAAAAACTGAGAGAGTGAAAGTGAGAAAGAAAAGAGTAAAGTAAAAAAGAGGAGTGAGAAATCTATGAAAAAAGGAGAGAAAAATAAAAGAGTGATTGCTTTTGCTGGAAAAAGTGAGGTTAAAAGTATTTTGAATGTGAGGCAGCAACTACTTATACTTATGTACAAGGATGTTTATTTTTCTACTAATGACCTTAACACTTCTTTGCCTAGTGTTGTTGTGTCTTTATTGCAGGATTTTGAAGACCTCTTCCCAGAAGAGATTCCACATAGATTACCTACTTTAAGAGGTATTGAACATTAAATAAACTTCATTCTTTGAGCTACCACACAAAATTGACCTACCTATATAGAAAATCTTATGGAATCAAAGGAAATACAAAGGCAAATGGATGAGTTGGTGCAAAAAGGCTTTAAGAGGGAAAGCCTTAGTCCATGCTCTATTCCTATAATTTTAGTGCCAAAGAAAGATGGTTCATGGCATATGTGTGTTGATTGTCGAGCCATTAACAAGATCACGCTAAAGTATAAACATCTAATCCCTAGATTAGATGATATGCTAGATGAGTTACATGGCTCAGTTTGTTTTCTAAAATTTATTTAAAGAATGGATACTATCAAATTTGTATGAAATAAGGTGATGAAAAGAAGATAGATTTAAAACTAAATATGGATTGTATGAGTGCTTAGTAATGCCATTTGGTTTAACTAATGCAACTACAATGTTTATGAGGTTAATGAATCACATCTTATGTGCTTTCATAAGAAAATTTGTTGTAATTTACTTTGATGATATTTTGGTTTACAGTAAAAATTTATATGAACATGTTGAACATTTGCATACTATATTTTATACTTTAAAAGAGAATAAATTGTATGACAATCTCAAAAAGTGTTCATTTTTCATGAAGTATGATGTGTTTCTTAGGTTTGTTGTTAGTTCACATGGCATTAATGTTGATGAAGAAAAAGTAAAGGCAATTAAAGAGTGGAAAACACCTAAGAATGCTAGTGAGGTAAGGAGTTTTCATGGTTTAGTAAGTTTTTATCGAAGGTTTGTTAAGGATTTTTGTACCATTGTTGCACCTCTAAATGAACTTGTTAAAAACAAGGTTGTGTTTAATTGGGATGATGTGCATGAAAAAGCTTTTAATTCTTAGAAGTTAAGTTCGACTAATGCACCTTTGTTGAGTTTGCCTAACTTTGATAAAGCTTTCGAAGTTGAATGTGATGCTTCTAGAATGGGAATTAGAGTAGTTTTGATGCAAGATTCTAAACCAATAGCTTACTTTTGTTAAAATCTAAGTGGGGAAGCCTTGAACTATCCTACTTATTACAAGGAGCTTTATGCATTAGTGAGGACACTTCAAATATGGCAACATTATTTATGGATAAGGGAATTCATCATTCATTCTGATCATGAGAGCTTGAAGTCCTTGAAATCCTAAGGTAAGCTTAATAAAAGACATGTTAAGTGGTTGGAGTTCATAGAGACATTTCCTTATGCTGTCAAGTACAAAAAGGGTAAGGAAAATGTTATTGCTGATGCTTTGTCAAGGAGGCATGCACTTCTTACTTCCTTGGAAACAAAATTACTTAGTTTTGAATTACTTAAAGATTTGTATACTACTGATCTTGATTTTATCCAAGTATGGAATGCATGTGCTAAGAGTGCTTATGGTGATTATTATAAGCATAATGGACTTTTGTTTAAGAATTTCTATTAGAGAATTGCTTGTTAGAGAGACACATGGAGGTGGTTTAATGGGACATTTTGTTATGCAAAAGTCTTTAGATATATCGATGAATATTTTCATTAGCCTAACATGAAACATGATGTAAAATCTGTTTATGATAAATGCATTACATATAGGCAAGCAAAATCTAAAGTTAAACAACATGGTTTATATACCCCAATACTTATGCCAAACTAGCCTTGGATTAGTATTTCAATGGATTTTGTGTTAGGATTACCAAGGTCTTAAAGTGGTAAGGATAGCATATTTGTTGTTGTTGATAGGTTTAGCAAAAAAATGGCTCATTTCATTGCATTTGCCAAAACTAATGATGCAACACATATTGTTGATTTATTTTTTAAAGAAGTGGTTTGTTTGCATGGTTTGCCTAAAACAATTGTTAGTGATAGAGATGTCAAGTTACTAAATCATTTTTGAAGCACTTTGTGTAGTAAATTGGGAACTAAACTATTGTTGGACAAACTAAAGTAGTCAATAGGACACCTACTACATTATTGTGTGCTATCATTCAAAATAACTTGAAATAGTTGGAGACATGTTTTCCATATATTGAGTTTGCATACAGTAAAAATGTTCATTCTACTACTTCATTTTCACGTTTTGAAGTTTTTTAATGCTTTGACTTCTTTGGATATTTTACCTTTGCCTAATAATGAGCATGCCAATTTTGATGGTAAGAAAAGGGTAGAATTTGTCAAGGAATTACATGCCAAGGTCCAAGCTAACATTGAGAAAAAGAATGAATAATATGCTAAGCAAGCCAACAAAGATCGAGTGAAATTTATCTTTACACTAGGAGATTGGGTGTCGGTGCACTTGAGGAAGGAAAGATTTCCCACACAAAGGAAGTCTAAACTGCATCCTAGAGGAGATGGTCCTTTTTAAGTCTTGGAAAGAATTAATGACAATGCCTACAAACTGGATTTGCCAAGCAACTTGGTAATGTTAGTGCTACATTCAATGTTGCCGATCTATCTTTATTTGATATTGGTGATTCGAGGATAAATCCTTTTAAATAGGAGGGGAATGATAGCAATCATGATGCTAACCTCAATCAACAAGGTTGTTCTCCTAAAGAAATTGAAAACCCATTGCATAGAATTGAAGGACACATGACAAGATCAAAGGCTAAAAGAATGAAAGAAGCACTTTTGAGCTTAATCATCAAAATACATGACAAAGAAGTTATGCAAGAAGTGAGCAAGGCTACACCAAAGGTTATTACTTTTTAATGGGGAAGATATCAATAAGATGGTTTATGGTGTTGTTCATGCATGAGAGGCATCATTTTCACTTAATTGGTTAACTTTTGTAGTTGTTACATTAGGTTTTCTGATGGAATAATGTTTAGTTCGAATTTTCACTAAATTGGACTTATTTTATGCTTAGAAATACTTATCCATATTAGTACAATGAATCTGGTTAAAATTGAATTAGTGTATTTATTCCTATTCTTGGAGGGATGTTCCAAGTACCTAGGAAATGTAAACTGACGTAGTAAGTTTAAGTAACTTTTCCTATTCTTGGAGGGATGTTCCAAGTATAAAAATAAACTAAAACCTTTATTTTTGGACAGATTATGAATATCAATGAAATATTGAGTTTCCTTTCACTTTAGTGAGAAATTCTTCTTAGTTCTTTGCTAAGAACTCAAATATGGACTTATCAAGGCAACTTGTGGCATCCAGCCCCCTAATAACTTTTGTTCTCTTTAGTAACATTCTAATTGGATCAAGCTCGTTTGATAGCTGTGGTTCTCTCCAGCAAGGTTCAGATTGGTTCAAGCTCCTGACTTTATACTTGATTTGTGAATAATCCTAAAGTTTTATTTCATTTTAATCCATTTCTAAGCACAAGGTTGCTTGCGGGTTGCATTATGAACCCCTTATGGGCCCATTGGGTGCATTATGTGTTATGTGAGTCGCCACTTAATTTTTAGAAAATTGTCTAGTTTCAAAGGTAA
>CAOJBK014355669.1:0-12217 GCA_948294925.1 Codiaeum variegatum | reverse complement strand
GGATGAAAATGGAAGTTGTTCTGCGGGCAGGGGTCCTTTTATATTTAAATATTACTGACGCATTACTGACGCAATTTTAGCGTCAGTAACTCGTCAGTTTAATATATTTACTGATGCAAAATGCGTCAGTACTGCTGTTTTGACCGCGAATTTTCGCTAAAATTTCAATCCGGCGCCTTTTTAAGTACTGACGCTTATTGGCGTCAGTAATATTTTTTAAATTCTTTTACTGACGCACTCCTATCGCATTACTGACGAAATATTGGGTCAGTAACTTACTGACCCAATTTTTGCGTCAGTAAATGCGTCAGTAAAAAATTTAAATTTTGTTTTTTTTTTGCGTCAGTAGTTCGTCACTAATGTTATTTTTTGCATCAGTAATTACTGACGCAAAAAATTGATTCAGTAAATTGCGTCAGTAATTTCGTTTTTTCTTGTAGTGCTTATCCTTCAATCGCGTCTCTTTCAACGCCCTGGTTTGTGCCGCCGTATATCCTGTGGTAGTTTCTGGTTCAATGAAACCTTCTTCGATCACATCCCAACAATCTTGAGAACCGAGAAGAGCCTTCATTTGGATGCTCTAATTCTCATAATTTGTCTTCGTTAGTCATGGCAGCGCCACATTACTTATCATACTCGACGGCGATACATTACTCATCATTTTTTCAGGCTCCGATACCAAATTGTAATTGAAGAAATTAAGCAATTTCTTGAGTGAGAAAGTATTTTTCAGATTTTTCTTATTGAAAACTTACTTCAATATGCCTTACAATGCATGTATATATAGCCATGCAAATAGAAAAGCTGAAAAAAATAATAAAAGCCTAATAATGGTCATAAATTGAATTAAAATCTATTCTATAACTCTTGGTCTTTAATCACAAAATTATAACTGAAAAATAAAAAGCTAATTGATTATCCAATTAAGTTTATTCAACATATTTTGGTTCTTTTCAACTGTAATTAGCTATTGTAAACCTAAATCTCTACTAATTGAGTTATTAATTTTTTTAAATTTAATTAAAGATATTATTTAAGTTCAAAAATTATAGCTATACTATTTTGATTGTAAAATTGATTTTTTGAAATTTTGATATTGATTGAGTTTATTTTTGAGTAAATGAATTGGTGTTTGATCTGGAGGTACAACTTCCTAGCTGTTTTTTTGTAGTTGTATTTGATTTTGTCGGGAGAGAAGATTTTATTTTTCTGACTCTATTTTTTTCTTTCTAAAGCTAAATCTAACACAATTTTTCTGATTAAGTTTAGTTCCACGTAAACTAAAAGGAAAATTTTATCGTACTGCGTCGAGACCTGCTATGTTGCATGGAACTGAGTGTTGGGCTATAAGAGCACAACAAGTCTCTAAACTTAGTACGGTGGAAATGATGATGTTATGATGGATGTGCGGCCATACTAGAATGGATAGAGTCCGTAATGAGTATATCAGGGATAAAGTTAGAGTTGCCCTTATAGAAGATAAGTTGAGAGAAATGAGACTAAGATGGTTCAGATATGTGCGCGCGTATACCTTTAGATGCATAAGTTAGAAAATTATAACACTTTAGAGTAGATGGGTAAAAAAAGGAGGGGTAGACCTAAACTAACTTGGAGTAGAGCCATTTAATATAATATTGAGTTTTTAAACATTTCTTATATTATGGTTTACGATCACCCCAAGTGAAAAAAGCGAATTCATATAGCCGATCCCAATAAACTGTTGAGTTGAGTTTACTGTACTTCAAGAATTCTATACCAAACAAAAATTAATAACATTGAAAGAAAAGTACATTGATTATACAATTTGTGTGGATACTTTCTATGTAAATAGTAACATGTATATTAATGATGGTGAATGTGAAATGTGTTTTTTTTTTATAAAAAAAAATTGAATTATTAAGAGGAAACTCTACTCATAAGCTCATTCCTAGCTTAATGAAACTTCTTATGAATATATATTAAATATTGATAACCTTTTGTGTTAAAGTTACGTAGCATAGAATGAGGCTTCATGTTTGTTTAAATTTTTCTCATTTGTTAATCCAAATATTGCTCAATATTTAAGAATTTAAAATGTATTTTGTATGAAGGCTTTATTTTCTTCCGAGTGTCTTTATAAATTTAACAATTCATTCATACTTAAATATTTATACTTGACATCCAATTAATTATATATATAATGATTAAATTGATTTCAAATTTATGCAGAGCCTCATACAGGAAATTCATGTGCCATCGAAAGTATCTTTGTGGAATCATACTGTAAGACCCTCATACAAGGAATTCATGTGCCATCGAAAATACCACCTCTTGAAATTAAGCCAAATCAACTAGATTTATGTTTTTTTTATTTCTTATTTTGACACTAACTAGCTTTATGTTTTGAGTCTATTAAATATGTATAGAAAGTTTAGAGATGCTAATGGAGTAGGAGATTGGATTGCAGGACTGTTATTTTGCCTGAAAAGTTGTTGGCTATTTTGTGTACTGATGATTCTTGTACTCAATGAATGAATTCAAAGAATTTTTTACCAAGAAAAAAAAAACTTTGGGGATAGATTCAATTAATTGAGTGGCAAATTGTTTCTAAATATGATTTTTTTTTTTTTAATGTTTGTTAGCCTTGTTCTTTTATTTCCAATTGAATTCTTTCTCTTTTAAATTTTTAAAGAGCTGTAATTTTTTTTTGAAACCTTTTTAAGTATTGATGGCATGATCACAAAAATTTGTTTAATGATGTTATTATTTTTTTTTCTTTTGCCAAAAGACTAATTGGTGCTAATGTGTATAACAAATGTTTACAGTGTAATAATGTCAAAACTAATTGATTAATAAATATAATATAAAAATTAAATTATATTTGCACATATAATATTAATATATAAATGGGTAATTTGACTTTTATTTAATGTCTTACTAATATCCGTTTTTAACGATTATTATACGGTTCTTATACGTTATTGTAAAAGCGATCAATTTAAAAAAATATATAAAAATAAATGATAGATGAATTAAATAATTAATTTGAGCAAATCTTAAGAATCTCCTATATCATTTTTCAAAATGGAAGAACGAATTAATTAATTCGATAAAAGCTTATGAATTAAATAGTAGTTTATCCTATATAAATGTGATTTCCCTGCAGTATCGTAGTATCATACATGTAATCATCCTAGTTCAATAATAAATTTATATCATTTCACAATTTCTATTAACATAATAATTAGCAAATAATTCATAATTTGAAGAAAATAAAGACTATGTTTAACGCAATTAGCTGAAAGTTAAAAATCTAATTAGAAATTATTAAGTGAAAACTGAAAGTTGAAAATTTTTAATCTAACTGATTAAAATAATAATATTTGATAAATTTAGCTAAAATATATAAAATGGCATAAAAAATATATTTTGTTAATAGTATATAAAAATATATATTTTTTAAAATGGATAAAAGTGAAAAAAAATAAATATTTAATTTGAATTTTAAGAAGTTTGTATAAGTAGTTTTACAAAAAATAGTTTAAATTTTATAAAAAATTATTGACCAAACATTTTTTTTTAATGGTGAGATATTTAACTTGGTCAAATAATATTATTTGGATTGCTAAACACACACTAAATCAAATTAAAATTAAAAATTATTAATTGATTTATAAATTAAAATGATTCAATTTTTTTCGCCAAATAAAATGATTCAATTTAGTTTGATAAATTTTAATTTTTTTAATAAAATAAAATGAAGTTGTAAATTTCAACACCCCTTCTCTAGTCAGTATTAATTATTAGATTTGTTTGCGCGCGTGATAATAATTTTTGTAATGTTTCAGAAATAATGAATTATAATTTTAACTTAAACAAAAATTTAATTTATAAATTTGATTATATATATATATATATATATATATATAGTTAGGGTCTAATGACAATCTATTAAAATGAGAATTAAGTGAGAATTATCAGTCATTAGATCGTTTAATTTTAAGAACTAATGAATGAATTTTAAGAACTAATGAATGACTTGGATTTAATAATAATAAATTATTTCTCACTTTTCAAAAACCTTCAATTGCTATTCACGTGCAATTCACAATTGCACAATACATGATCCCTTACAATCGTAGAATCATGATTCCTCACAAATTGCAGAATCACGGTCACTCTTTAAAAAACTAATTCAGTTTTCATTTTTCAATCTTGAGTAAAAATCATTAAGAAGTTTGTAGTTAATGTCTTTGTGGCATAGTTTTGAGAGAACTAGTTGCAAAACAGATATCATTTAACTAGAATAATTGTTAGCTGCAACAATTGAAGAATGTTGAACTTGAGGCGAATTAGAAGTAAATAGAGTTCTTAAAATTATTTGACAAATTTATATATTTTTGAAACCAAATTTTTAATAATTGAACCAAACTTTTTTTTTATGAAATCAAACTTTTATCAACTGAAAATAAAATTTTAATATTAAAACTAAACTTTTAAGGAACTAAAATCAAATTTTTTATAAAGATGAAACCAAACTTTTAACAACTAAAATCCTAAATCAAACTTTTAAAAGTAAAAAATTAAAATTAATCCTACATAATTACCATTAATGAGGTATATTGTTTACCACCATTCTTAATTAATTAGAGCTATTGACTTAAGAGTATTCATTTATGCTCAATATATACATTGTTTCCTTTAAGTAAACACTTTGTTTAAGTTTTTATATAGTTTTGTTTCAATTTTTATGAATTTTGGTTTCAATTTTTGTAAATTTGGTTTCAGAATGTTGAAAGTTTAATTTCATTTAATTAAATGTTTTGTTTCAGTTTTAAATGAAATTATAAAATATGCCATTAGAAATATTTTTCTATTTTTTCTTAATTTTTTTTAGCTATTAGATTAAGTTAAATGGATGGTATGATTTTATTCAATGATTATTATTTAGTTTTTAGTTCTCATTTGACTATATATATATATATATATATATATATATACCCTTTCATGAAAAAATTGAAAAATGAATTTGTAATGAAATTTGTTCTCTCTACCCACAAACAAATATTGTTCCGGTAAAAACTCTACAAGTGTCGCAAACGGCAGCTTATCTGAAAACTCACCAGTCGAGCTAAGAGAGGGAACATAGTGATATGATGTTGATTGATTCTATGTCACCATTTTTTTGTTATTAATCTACACAATCTAATTTGAGCTAAATCGTATTTATATTGATACTGACTCCTTATCCAGTTTTTCCATTGATCAATGACAAACTTTCTAAAATTTTTATCTTTTAATTCGAAATTCTTTAATTATTCTTATCGTTTATACTTTTTATCAAATGACCTTTTTCGAATTTCCAAATGGTCATAAATCCAGCATAGCAAACTTAAGAGTGGGGTCTTGTGTTTTTCCTCCTAGAAAATAAAATGGTAGTATTAATTTTTTTTTGCCAAACCATTTTTAGGTTTTAAAAAATGGAAACCAATGGCCATGTCTACCAATGAGAGTTCCTTTTTCCTTTTTCTTTACCATTTTTTAGTTTTCTCAATCTTTGATAGTCAAGGTTCTGAAAATAAAATCAGTGGAGGGCCTCTATGCCTTCTTTTGTTGTCGCATAAGTTGATTTTACAATAACTTTATTTTGGTTAACGAAGATTTCTCCTTCAATAATAGTGAAATTATAGATTTTGTCATCTTCTTAGAGCATATCGAGGCTAGCTTGCAAATCTAACAAGATGTGCTTACTTAAAGAAAAGTCAACAACCTTATGGTGCTTTTATTTGAATATCAGTGTTCATAAAGGTGTTTTTGTTGTTCTAACAATAGATCGAAGTCCTGCCGACAAGTGATGTGGATTATTGGCCTCCTTTTGGCCAGAGTTACTATGGTTTATTCTCTATGAGGTATGCTAGGATCAGAACAGATAAAGATACAATAGATTTTCTTTGACCTTTGTGTTTGACTGCTTAAAGATCCTACCAGTTTGTTCACTGGGGATTGTGATAGAGTATGGAAAGGAGGGGCAGTATTCTGGAGACTTCCTTGGCCAATAAGCTACTAGTTTATGCTTGAAGTCCATAAAATATAACCCATTTGTGGATTTAAAAAATTAAATTGCAATTTCAATTTTTATCAAAGTATGACTTATCTATTTGTACTCTTTGTAAGTGATTTTGTTTTGCCAGAAGAAGAATAGCTAAAATTCATTAAACAAGGCTTAAAAGCCCAAACATTACAACTGCAAGAGAAATGTGTAGTAAATAAACTATGGACCACAAGTCCATTTTACAAACTACCCAAACAAGGGGTTTTCTAGTGGGAAATAAGCTTAATACTAAACAACCTCCAAGGACTGTCAATAGCTCTAATGTTCTAGAGCTTTTCAACATCTTCAATGGCGTCATTGTCGCCTGTACTTGGAGCACAGAAAGGTGCAAACGTGCTGGACTTGTGTGTTTGTACTTGTGCCACCTGAGTTTTAAGCATATTCAGTGAAGAGAACAATAAAAATCTGAGCCAACAACATCTGAAGCCACGATTCCAAGTGAAGATGCCAACATTGGAACCTTTTGACTTCTACTACCCAAGGGAGACACTAGAGTATCACATACTCTTACCATGCTCAATAAATCTCCACCAATTTTAGCTACCTTCACTAGTAACCGAAAATGATTGGATTGAAGGAAAAAGGACTGGTCTTCAAAACACAAACTTAACAAACTCCTATACACAACTTTGAACCCAAGACTAATGGAGATAAGCCACTGCAAATAACTTGAAAACTCCTATACCTCTAGATTTTTTTATGAACGTCCGAAGACGACAACCAAGGCCCCAAAATTCACTAATAGATGAAATATCATGTTAATTCTCAAATTAATAGAAATAGAATAGAAAATAGGGAGAAAATAACAAAAGAAAGTGAAAGGAATATGATACTCCTACCGACAGCCTCGCCACTGGTGGTTTCCTCTTCTACAACCCTAGGAGAAAGAGCGAAACTAACTCTTTGTAAGTTATTGGGCTTAGGCCCCTTAGTGAATGAATTTCTATATTTCAATTATTCTGGCTTGAACTCTTAAATACTGACTTGAGCATCAGAGAGTTTGCTTGGCCCTTTAGTTATCACTTATGTTTTGAGCATGCCTATTTTTGAGCATTTGACCAAAGTCCAATCCTGAGATCAGAATATTGTTAAACTCAGGCTCGTCAAATAGCGACATCTATAGGGAATGATAAAAATCTTTTTCTGATCTTAAGCTTATTAATTTTTCTCTTCTCCCTCTGAGGATAACTACATCAACTTTCTTTTCTTTTCAAATACTAAGCTTGCATGACTTTTAGAAGTCTAAAATGGAAAAGACCCTGGAAACCTAGGCCAATGCCATAAATATTCCATCTACCAGCAATCTAGCAAATAACGCTCCATAAGGAAGTCCACTCATAAACACTTCTCCAAGCCTTAACTTATCCTCATCCCTTCAAACTATCACAACCTTTATGAGACAAGCTTAATAACCAACACTTACCTAACTCCACCCAAAAATACTCAACCCATATACCTTCAGAGTTAGCTCCATCCCTACAAAACCTATTGAGTAGATTGGCCCATTTTTTTATAGATTTTGCAAGCCAAAGCCCTATTAGGCAAATTGCTAATGATCTCACACAAACAACCCCTAGAAGGACACTCAATAATATATTTAAAACTCCCATAGAAGAAGGAGGGGATCAGGAACAAAAATCCATAAGAAGACTAAGGTTTGAGATAAGATTAATGGGAAGAACTAATGAACTAAGGAGGTTGATGAGTTCCTCCCAATTTGTCACTCGGAGATACCATGTCATTAAAATCTCCTACAGTGCTTCATGGGTAAGAATTGGCAGCAGCAAAGGAATGCAAAAGGTCCTATGAATCTCTTCTTTTTTGACTCTCTGGACACCCATAAAAGCCCGTAAACCTTTAAGTGTTTTTTTATTATCCTGCTTCAATAACACATCTATATGATTTATCGAATAACTAAGCAATTCATAGTCAACTTTAGAGCACCGAAACAAAGCTAGACCACCTTCAATACCGATATGATCCACAACAATTTTTTTTTTGCTAAACTTGTCTTAACTCAATCCTCTTCCACTAATGAATCTTGAAACTTTGTTTCCATCTAAAATAAAATTTTCAGGCTATCAGACCATATGATATCTTTTAGTTGTTGAATTAATCAAGAATTGCCTAATCCCTGACAATTTTGACTTATGCAACTCATAGCGATCAGCGACCTTGTTGCATAGGCTTTGCCATTGAGGCTTGAGTGTTGAGAACTACATTATCCATATTCAGAGAAGATGTAGACTCTATTGAGATTTGCTCCCTTCTCAAAATTTCTTCTGCCTCTATTGTACCATCTTCTTATTTTCTTTTCATCTTATATTAATCAATTGTCATGCTTCTACTCCTTTTACGTTCGAGACCTTGAAGACGAACCAATATTCACATTCTCATGTAACTTCTGAAACCCACTCATAACCCCTAAATTGCTAATGACATTTGGATTGATGTTCTCCATCCTACCCGCAACATTTGGCCCTTCCCACTCTCCTTTCTCATCTCGAAGTCATCGGTTTGATATCTCAATGTTTCTTCTTTGTTGTGCTTTCAATCAATCTCCTCATTCATGTTTGATTATGGTGCTATGTTTAAGAATTTATTGAGGACATAGTTAATCCTTATGACCGAGTTGACCATAAATATATAAAAAAAACACACCTAATCTCTCGTATTTGAAATTAATAATAAAAAGCTCCCGATTTGGCTTATGTATTTTTGTTTCATTGCTTTAAAGGTGAACGCACATCAACACGAACTCGAATTTCCATATAATCCCTAAACTAGCAGTATTATTTAAGTTATATTCAATGATGCCTCTACCAAGATTACATAAATTTTGACCAAAAAATTGACATAAAACCCATCTGAAGGTTATGGAATTTGACCCAGAAGTCTATTGAATCCACATCATCAGGCTTTTCTCCATCCTTGAGCTGATTAAGAATTAGATTACTATTATAAAAAAACCCACAGACCTCCCTGCATCACCCTTTCTAGATCGATAGTATTATAGAAACATAACATATACAATCCCTTTTTCCTTTATGTCACATTAATCCCCACATGCGGTTTCCAAATAGCCAACAGTATCATTTCCATTGCCATGAAATAGATTGATTTATCTGTCATGAACTTACCCACGAGGCATAGATCGAAATTGATCTCCTCCTCCTGTACTTCCTCAGTCGACACTATAAAAATATCACCTTCGTTGCTCATTAAGGATAACTAAGCCAATTGATCTTCCATGGAGAATAGCAATAATAGACAAACTGGAAATTGAGAATGAAAAAACTGTGAATTAACAGTGAAATGTGATGAACATGGTAACTCTTCCAAGAAGGAAGGTGGTGGAAACCCTCGTAGAAACCTTAAAGGGGAAACTTTTTTACTTAACACTTATATTTATATTATATAAAATAAATAAAAATTATAGTTAGTTGGATCAACGGTTAAACCAGTTGAATGGTCGAACCGTGAATTGTTCCTTCCACTGATTTGATGACCGGTTCGATTTTAAAAACATTGCTGAAGAGTTTTAAGGAGAGTCTGACTTGAATGCAGAAAGCTCATGCCAGGCAGACAGTCTGATCCTCTAACTCATATTTTTGTTTTGCACAGTCCTATTTCAGAGCATTCAAGCAAAGTCAAATATCAAAAAATTATTGAGTTATGACTCATCACTTTTCTAATTTTTTTTATTTACTTTGATTGGTATAATTAAGTTCAATAAAATTTTATAGAATTCATTTGTAAATTTAAGTTCATATATTCAATTTAAATGAAAATTGATTTTGAATTCTATTTATTAAATTTATAGAATTGATCAAAATTAAATTAATTTTAAAAAAAAATGAAATTCATAACTAAATTTTCAATGGAATTGAATTAAATAATATGAAAAGAAAAAGTAAAATGTCAAGAAATGAATGCCTAAAACTAAAGTGGTGAATTTATATAAGAAGAAATAGAGTAATTAATATTTCTTGAAGCTTAATTTATTGAAATATCACGTAGTATTGAATAAAAGACAGGAATTAGCACACATAGGCATATTCAAATGATAAATGTTTATTTTTCTAGACAACATCCCTCAATTTCGTTTCTCCCCTCCCATAAAAAAATAAAAAATAAAAAAAGGAAAATCCCAACAAAACAAAAGCCTCAAGCTGAGTCTTACATGAAACCTATTTATTTCAATAAAATTGTAAAAGGCATACTTTATCTATTATCAAATAAGTGATCGTTTTATTTTTCGTACTTAAGTATCAAAAATGAATTTATAAAAAAAAATTAATTATAATATCATCTCAAAAAATATTTTCACAAAATTATTTTTTATAATTTTTTATTTATATATTTTAAAATAATAAAACGTGAAATTTTATCATTTGTAGGCGTAATGATCATTTATTTCAGAACGGATGGAGTAGCATTTAATAATAAATCTCCAAGAAGGCATCTGCATGTTGCTGGACAACCTTCCAAGCCATAAACACATGGTGTTCTTCTGTAAGAGTTGCACCAACAGCAAATCTTATGAAATAAACTCCCTCAACCATACCATGAGTCATGTAGATTATTCCTTCAGCATTAATTGATTCCAATAATTTTCTGTTCAGCTCATTTGCAACCATTTGATCATCAGATAAATTTAAATTTCCATTTCTTGAGTTGGCGAAATTCCGAAGCAAACCATTGCAAAATTTCTTGACACCACTATTTCAAATCTTTTGTCCTCCACGACAAGTCGTTCGAAAAGTTTGGCCATTTCAACATGACCTCTAATGAAACTTCTAAGATTAGTCACACCATAACTTCTCAAAACAAGCCAGAGTTTCATCGATCGAAATCTCCGGCTTAAGGCAATTTGTCAATCTTTATAATCAATTATTTGTGCTGAATCACTAGCTTTATTTTTCAAGTACCCAGGATTAGCTGACAGGGATTTTATAAGAGCACTTGGATCCTTTACCCAGAGACAACAGCAATCAAGATTTGTAAGGAACCATTTATGCGCATTTAAACTAAATGAATTTGCACCTTCCAATCCATCAAGAAAGGCTGAAATTCTGGGCATATACATGCATTCCCACCATAAGCAGCATCTACGTCGACCCATATATTATAATCTTTTGCCACCTGGCATAATGACATTAGTGGATCAACGGCTGTTGTTGAAGCTGTCCCAACAGTTGCACAAAGGAATAGAGGGACTAAACCTGCTTCAAGATCTGATTCAATACACAGTTTTAGTGAATCAGGGGAAAGTGCATAGTTTGTTGATTTAGTTGTCTTAATAGCTCGAAAATTCTCAGGAAAAATTCCAGCAATTTGAGCAGCTTATTAAACTGCACAATGTGTTTGATCAGAAGTATAGACAACTAATTTTCCAATTTTGCACTTTCCAATACGATGAAGCGTTTGATCTCTAGTAGCAACTAGAGTGCACAAAATGGCTTCAAAAGTAGTCCCTTGAAGAGCTCCACCACCACCTCCTGAGAAAAGGAAAGATTTCGGAAGTGAAAGCATTTGACCAAACCAATCAAATACAATGCTTTCTAATTCAGTTGCAGCAGGTGATGACATCCAATTGAATCCCACCACATTATAACAAGTACTATGCATTTCTCCAACAAAACCAACAATCTCCCACTTGAAGGAAAGTATGCAAAGTAATTAGGAATCTGCCAATGTGTAATTCTAGGAACTATGAAATTTTGCACATCCTGTAAGATAGTTTCTATTGTTTCAGGATTGAAAGGGGCATAGCGTGACAAGCATTTTCGAAGATAATTATGTTCGACTTGGCTTCGAACAGGGTAATTTTCAATATTTTGATAATAGTCAGCAATGAAATCAACAATCATATGATTTCAATATCAGGTGATTTCTTCCCAATTTCTTCTCAAACCTAGTTCAATTTGCTTGACTCCTAGTTCAATTGAAGCTAGTTGTTCAGCTTAAGAGAGTAGATGACTATTTTGAAACCTTTAAATCAGTTTGTCATTTAAAGGTTTTAATATTATTAAGTTGAATTTATTAGGCTTTTGAGTTTCTTTTAGGTTGTAGCCTAATCCCTCTCTCACATACACATCAAAAAACACAATTTTTTTTGGGTCT
>CAOJBK014352830.1:0-10546 GCA_948294925.1 Codiaeum variegatum | reverse complement strand
ATATTCTCAAACTCTTTGAGAATAGATTCCCTAAAGAATACTTAAGGGACATATATATGTTTGATACTAGGAATGTATTCATATAAAGAACATAGATACTTAAGCCAATAAGGTTTTCATTTACATTCACATGCTGAGTGTAAGCTCTAGGGCATACACTATTAACAGTCACATCATTGGACGATCCTCGGCTCCCTCTGACTCCTCAGGACACTTAACTTAGCTAGAGTGGTACTTAAGCTATACATCATCCTCTGATGGGCATCAATACCCTACGCATGGATCACACCGAGAACCTGTGCAAACAAGTCAAAAAATTAGAAGCTATCAACATAAAACCATAAAATGAAACAAAGGGGTAAAGAGACTCACCATGTCACAAAACTGAGCAAAGTTCACCTGAGGCTTGCCTGTAAATAAATGTGGCCTACACGATGAATCTTGCTTGTGCTTGTCGCATCGATATAAAAGACCTGATCAGTAATATGGGGAAGCACATGCCACGACTGGCTGGATCTAGCAGGCATGTGGGACGAAGAAGCACCCATGCCTAAAGAAGTAGAACTGTAGTGGGGTGAAGCCTGATGACTACTTCCACCATGAAGTCTCCACCTCTGAGTAACAATGGCACTCACTCTTAGAGGCTAACCCTAACCAGCATAAAATGGAGGCAACCAACCATCAAACGGGCTGCCACAAAGTCTAGGTATGAAGCGCCCCCAAGCAACTAATCCTCTCAGGCCCTTCCAACTCTCCAGTAGACCTAAAAAGTCATAGACATCTTCTCTCTCATTTGTATAGGAGGACTAGTAGGTACAAGAATCTCCTCAATGGACTGGGCCACCACGCGTTCCCCAAGGAAGGACTCCATCAAGATAGAAGACACTATGAGGACTCGCTTTTGGGTAAAAGTGATCCCAACGGAGAAAGGGTCTACATCACCAAGTTGAACAAAATGAAAAGGTCTCTAGATAACCTAAAAGGGACAAAATAATGGTAAGAAAAAAAATTACAAAAATAGAGAAGTTACCATAACATTCCTTAGTCACTGTGGCCAGTATACGCCTATAGTCATGAAATGAGAAGCTGGCATGCTTTGGAAGCCAAAACTCTCTACACCATATCACACCCATTGAAAATGGAATCTGATCCCAAAGAATGATCCTAGGGGAAATCTCTCATATATGGGTGAAGGCCCAAAGCTACAGAAAGTGAACAACATAGCAATCTGGCAAGAATTGAAGCATCAGAAAATAATGGTAAGGGAAATACTGACCTCCCACACTATAGTGGTTGCTGGGATAGCCACTCCCCTAGCTACGGACAAAATTCCCATCCCTCGATACGTTGTAGCCAATGTGGCTTCTTCCCAATAGTACTCACCAAGTGAGCCCAAGTCCTCCAGTGAGCTCAAGATCCCAGATCAACCCATTCAGACTTATTACACATAAATATAGAGGATAGAATGATCAGTAAACAGACTTTGGCACACTGGTCAATAGAGTACTACACCAAGTCCATCTAGGATAGGAGATCAAGTAGGTTGGTCCGTGGAACAAACCCATCAGAATTAGTCCACAAGGGCTCCACAAGCAAATTAGTCACCTCGTGCTCCAACCTCGATAACATGTCAAAAATAGCGGTCCTACTCCCAAAGCGTATACCTGTCAGACACACCCACTCGAATGGGGTCATGGTCATCTCCCTCAGCAGTAGATGGAAAATGTTGGTGGTCTACCACCACCTCTTAGTAAGGGCAAAAATCAGACTCCTATTAGGGGAGCATTCTATGTCTAAACTCATCTAGCTTGATAGATGAGCCACAATGATGCACTGAGCTACAGCCTCATAACCACGCAGAAAACTAATCGCCCTAGCAAGCCTTGACCTACCAACTCTTTAGTTGAAGGTGGAACTCTATAGGTATGAATTCAATCTCATTATTTCCTGTTCCTATTTATTTCTAACTCTTCTTTGTTTTTTAGCTTAAAAATAAATACGAGTGGAAAAATAAATAGATGTGCCAAAAAAAAGCATACCGAAAATGCAAAATTCAAGAAAAATACACAAAAAATTCAAAATGGCATAGAAAAAGAAAGAGAAAAAAAAATAATAAATGCCATAGGGAAGCCACACTAGCTTGCATGCTCTTGGTGGTTCTACAGAAGATCAGCATTTGTGGGCATGTTCGGTTGCTCACAAGCCATCAGCAAATGATCAGTCATATCCCACTCGGGTAAGGGAACAAAAGCTTTAGAATCCGGCTGATCAACAGTCAAATCGGGTAAGTCACCCAAAAACTCCTCCTTGGTCGCACAGAGTTATGGATCATCAATAGAAGGAATATCCTCTCCCTCCAGAGACGCATCCAAAAGTGCTAAAATATTATCCTCTTTATAAATCTCCTTACCTGATATCATCTAAAAATTGCTTGTCGAACTAGAAAGGTATGAGAGGATTTGAGAAGTATGAGCTCAAATGAGCTTTGCAAGCATTTTAATAGGCAAAAATCTCAACCACCCCATTAATTGTGCTCACACTTATCAGTCACGTTTTACGTAAAACGAGATGGCTAAGGGGGGAGTTGTGAACCTTAATTTTTACACCATTAAATTCAGCCTATTAATCGAACCCAATGGTTTAAACTGTGTTTAAATCAGACCTCAAACGGATTTGAAAAACCCAAAAAATTAAATCAAATTAGATCGAACCGGACCCAAAAAATCGAACCTAGTCAACCAGGCCCAAAACACACATGTTAGGGCCCAATTCCATGCTTTTGGCTGAAACACACGTGTTTTGATCCTAAGGTTTCCTGGCATGATTTTCTATAAATTTAAACTTTCAAAACCATTTCGGTGTTCCATTTTTTGGCGATTCTGTTCATCTTTTTATGTATTGAGACTAATTTTCCAATCTCCATACACTCCTAAACACACCTCAGACACCAAAATTCACTATAAACCAAATCAAATAACCAGAAACTTTAGAATTCACCAGAGACACTCGCTTTGCAATCAGTTCCACGGTTCAATTCTCACAATTCTAGTTTAGACAGGCATTCAACAATCCTCTCCGAACACAACGGAGACATACTTCGGGTTCATCAAACCTTCTGAGATGCTAGTTCCAAAGCCTCATAAGAAAAAGGTAATAAGGGTATAGTGTTCTTATTCCCTTTTAATTTCCTAAATTCATTAAGCCCTTTAAATCTAAATTAAGGCATGTTTTTATCAAAATTTCATTTTTCATAAAAAAATGAATCTAATTAAGTCCTAAAATGAACTTAGGAAATTATCTCACCTCAAATCATTTCTTTTTATTAATCAAAACTAAACTGATTAATAGCCTATTTGGTTAACAATTTTATTAACTAATTTTTTTTCTTTTAAACTAACTAAACCACCCACATTGTTATCAGAACAACCTCCACCCTTCGTGAGAAGGAAGAACAATGTGGGGATTGATTCCTATACCAAGGGATACTCTGGCAAGCCATTTAATGGCTTCAACTCCAAAGTTATTTTTTATCCTTTATTCCTTTTCCTTTTTACTGTTATTTATTTTGTTGTTATTTTTGTTATCATTGTTTCTTTGATCTGTTGTATTTTCAATTATTTCATGTTATTACAATTTTAATTGCAGATTTGTATTGGGGAATGTATGCCACTCCCAGATCTGAGGACTGGAGATGGGATCCCCTGATTACTTGTCTATATTGTGATATAATTTACTACTTTCTTTGAGAATGTGTACCTTCTCTAGAGCCTAAAGTATGCTAGAGGAAGGATCCTTGATTTCCTTTTTGCTTTTACTACTTTATGCGATTGTCATGCATATTATGCCATGCACATGCATAATTATTTTCATGATAATACCTGTTCATGCATCATGTGATATGCCATGCATACACAAAAATCTTTTTTAACCAAAATCATATTTTCTTAAGCCAAAAGTTGGTTTAAAATGGAAAAATATTTTTCTAAAATTGGTTTTATCTGATCATGAATCTTTGAACTCAACTTTTGTTCAAGGGCCAAGCATTTTCTAAAATTGGGCAAATAATCAGATTTTTCCAAAAAAATGGAGTTATTCAAATTTATTTCTTAATCAGAATAGAAAAACCATTTTTTCTTAAAGATTAGAGGGGTGACTCTAAATACTTTACACACAAATGTGCACACCAATGGATACATATAGGTGTACAAATGTGGGACTTCTCCACAACCATGATGCCTTGCACAATCTGGCCCCTCGTGGTCGATTTCCTCTAGCCATAAACTCGTAGACGTATTGGAAAATCTCACTGGCTTTGAATGAGGCCTCACAGCTGGGAATGTTTATTTTTGCTTCATTTTTTTGTTTTGCAGATGGCTAAGGATAGAAAAGGGAATAGAGTGGCTACACCCAAGGGGAAGAAGAGAGCGTGTACTTCTAGTACGGCGGAAGCCTTTTGTTCTGCTTATGCCACTAAAAGCAATTAATGATTCTTTTATAGTTGGCCATAGGAACCTGAGATTCTATGATCGTGTGGGCCAGCAGAGGTTTTTTGCCTTGGAAAACAAGTCATTTTTAGCTCACTAGTTGATCGATTTGATGACTTTAGAGCATACCCCATCTTCATGGAAAGTTGAGGCAATACATTGAGCTTCCGAGGTGGAGAAATCTATTCAACATCAATGAAACCGCATACCGTGAACTAACTTTGGAATTCTATTGCACACTTTGATATGAGAGTAAGCAATTTAATGCCAATAAGGATGTTCAGTTTAAGATTGATGGTAAGGATTAAAAGGCATCGGTTGTTGAGTTTGGTAGGTTGATGGGTTTGTATACGCAAGAGGAGATTGATTCTCTTATATATCGAGAGGCAGTTACTGGTTAAGGTAGATATGAGCATATGGATACTTGGTGTAAAAAGCACACCGAGATCAGTACTAGATTTCATGCAAGTCATAAAAAAGCTACAGCCTACAAGGATTTCTACATGAGGGTTATGCACAACCTATTATCCCATACTATTATAGCTAGAGTCAAGAGTATGGGGCACTGCAAACCAATAATTGGATGGTCTTAGGTAATTTGAGAGAGGGTTTGTGCTTGAATGTTACTTATTTCTTGTTGAAATTTTTTGTGAATCAAGCAAAGAAGAAAGATGGCTCATTAATAGGAGGTGCACATGTGATGCATTTCACAATGAATTTTGGCTATAACTTGGAGCATCCTGATGGATTTGCTATTGATGACATGTCAATATTTATTGATTTAGAGAAGATTTGGCAGTTCAATAAAGATTATGCAAAATCGGATCTTCCACCACCATGTGATTTGCAGCCTACTCCCGACGAGTCAATTCCTACACTTCCACCTATTTCACTTTTAGTTTCTATGCCAACTATTTTTGCTGCTAGTACTAGTATTCCCTCTACTTCTGGTACCGGTCCAAGTGTTTCTACTAGACTGAGTATGCCTTCACATAGGGCTGGACTAAGTATGACTGCAAGGCCACCTCTAAATCCACCACCGTATGTGCAAGGGCAGAAAATTGACTATTTTAATTCGAGAAGTTTGTCGAGTGATATGTATAGTAATCAAGGGTAAAAGAATAGAAAATTGACACCTCTTGAGCATCAAGTTTGTCGGATTGAGAGTATTGGGTATAATGGGCGCTAAGATCATGCACAAATCATTTAACTTTTACGTTAAAATCAAGATTACATAAAGTAACGAATAATGAGAGCATGAAGTTTTGGGCATAACATAATTATACTTCGAGTTGATCACCTCCAAAATTGATGAGGCAGTATAAAATTTACTCAGATACTAAGTTTGAGAAAGCTGATGAGCCTACGGACAACTCTTTTGATGATGATGAGGAGATATTGACAGATGATGAGTGATGTATCTCTTGATCCTTTTTTAACAATGGTTTTTCTTCGTTTCTTTATATTTTTCTTTTTATTTTTCTAATGGCTAATTTTTATTTTCTACTTTTGGTGTTTTTGGGATGTACATAACTATTATGATTTTTCAGTTTTTTTCTTTCTTTTATGTTGACTTGATGAACAGAGAAGGATGCATGAAGCTTATTTGCCTTTTATTTTTGTGTTAAATGGTATACTTTTTGGGAAATTTTTTCTTTTCCCTTTCCTATTTGTTGTAATTTCTCTTTTAACACATTAGGGATAATGTGTATATTAAGTGTGTGTGTGGGAGGGGGTGTGGAGAGGGGGAAGGGGGTTATGATTCCTAATTTTTACACTATTAAGTCTAGCTTATTAATACGAGTCCAATGGTTTAAACTGCGCTCAAATTGAACTTCAAACGGACCTAGAAAACCCAAAAAAATGAATCTAATTAGACCGAACCAGACTAAAAAAATCGAGCCTAGTTAACTAGGCCCAAAATGCACTCGTTTAAGCCAAATGCATGCTTCTGGGCTCAAATGCATGTGTTTGGGCCAAACTGCGTGCTTTTGGGTGAAACATATGTGTTTTGCTTCTAGGGTTTCTAGCACGATTTTCTATAAATTTAGATTTCAGAATTATTTCGGGTACCAATTTTTTTAGCCATTCTGTTCCAACATTTCTCGATTTTGTTCAACCTTTATGCTCTCTAACAATCCTAAACCTACTCCAGACACCAAAATTCACTCTAAACCGAACCAACATCACCTGAAACTTCAGAATTTACAAAAGGCACTCATTTTTCAATCAGTTCCATGTTTCAATTCTCACAACTCCAGTTCAGATAGACGTCAACCAATCCTCTCTGAACATAATGGAGACATGCTCCAGGTTCATCAAACCCTCTCAAAAGCCAGTTTCAAAGTCCCATAAGAAAAAGGTAAATTGGATACAATATTCCTTTTTCATTTTAATTTTTAAATTAATTAAGTACTTTAAATTTGAATTAATGAATGTTTTTATCAAAATTGCATTTTCTTAATGGGCTAGAGAAAAATGTTTTACAACTCTTAGAAGCTAACCTATATAAGGATACATTCCTCACCTAAATCCCTCATACCTTCATTAGGCATCTGAACAACCCCTCACCTATATCAGGGATAGATGACCCTCACAGTCTATTCTCAAGGGTAACTGTGACACCCCCAGACTTAACCTTTAGGTGCAACGGCCACTAAAGGAAGAACATAGTTACATATTTGAAGATTTATAAAATAAAGGAAAAAAATACAAATTCCTATATGAATCAACTTAAATACTCATGGAATTTGAATGTGAAAAGAATTTTTGTTTGTTATCAAATTTAAGAAGATGTATGAGAATGATTAACCAAATTTGAGATGGAGTTAATGCATGAAAATTCTTTTCAAGTGATGATTGAGAAGTAAATGCTCAACAGACACAAAGAATGTAGAAGTTTAAATGCTTCTCTTGAATTTTCAAATTTTAAAGTACTTCTTCTCAAAACATCAATGCATGAACCAACCTTCATTAATGAAAAATGAAGCACATTTATAGAGGTAGAAGATGAAGGTGAGTTTTGAGGGGGAAAATTCAATTTTCAAAAATAAAAAAGCTTGAAAATTCAATTTATCTCACAATAACTCTTTTTCTTTATGAACTGTGTCTGTTTGCCTCTAATGTGATGTCAGATAGACAGATGACTAAAAGGCAATCATGTCATATAAACAGTGTTAGAACATAAATAAACCTTAAATGCTTTTGACAAGCTGAACGTTAGATCCATACTAAGAAGAATATTGTGAACGGTTATTTTGTGCTTATTAGATGTAGAATGACAGGTTCTTTTTGCTTCTAAAAGTTTATTTTTATCCAAAAAGAATTTTATGAAAATGCAAGAATCACGTGAAAAATGATGTGCAAGTTTAATACGATCCATTTGATAATAAAGCTAAATAAAATTCCTATAATCTAAACTACTTAGAACTAAGCACTTTTAAACTTTAGAGCCTTCCCGTGGTGTTAAATGCACTAGTTTCTAGACAATTTTAGGTTGCACCACATCTAATAAACATCTGTAATCAGAACTAAATACACAACATTTCTAAAGTAATGTAGTTTTGTTTTCATGAAAATAAAATTACTAAAGTAGTAGGCTAACAATCTCACCCTTTTTTTATGATGACAAAACTTATGCAATATTATACACAAAGAGTTAGGTTCAGAAGCATATAAAAAAAAAAACTAGGCAATAAGCTACCCCTGAATCTAATCATCATATTTTTAAAAATATTGGCTAGTATGCACACAATTCATAGGCAAATATGATTCTTTCATAATAAGCATCCAAAAATATATCAAATAAACACAACATGGCTCCCCTTGAAACAATGCATCTATTTGCCTAAGGTGTTTAAGTCCTAATGCTATAACTACAACCTAAGCATAACAAAATAGATAAGAAATACTAACCACACAACAACAACACAACATAGGTTCTTCACCCCCCCCCTTTTTGGCATCATCAAAAAGTGAAAAAGGAACAATATTCCACAAACAAATTAAATACAAACCCAAAAAGAAATTGTTCAGACTTTAAAAAAAAATAACAAACACAAATTTAGAAGAAGAGGCTTATAATCATCCCTTTATCTTAAGGCTGGACTGGCTTAAATTTTTCTTCTCAGGAGCCTTTTGGGTGGCAGTGGTGGCTTGGATACTCTTTATGGTACCAGCTGGTGATTTGCTTTTAGGCTCCAAGGACTAGACATCTATAGCCACATCTGACATGTATTTCAACACAATCTAAAGATTGGTCTTGGTAGCCATTAGCACATCCACTGTACGCTCCTCAAGATTAGCAATCTTCCTGAATTTGTTGCACATTACCAGATAGGCTCTCATCTAGTTTTTCAAATTCTCACCAAAAATGGTTTAAATCTTCTAGATTTCCTCAAGGACAGCTTTCTTGGAGGCCTTTAGCTCTAAAATGAGCTCAGCAAAGTTGTTACATGGGTCACCTTCTGATTTTCTTTCCTCTTAAGGCTCAGCTTCTAAATAATTATAATCCTTCTATTACTAACAAAAGATTCATCATCATCATCTTCTTCAGTTGAAGGAACTAGTAGAGCTTGCTCCATGGCATGGAGCATCAAAATTTTGGATTTCCATTACATCAGTATAGAAATCTTTATTCAAGTCAATAGGAGGGTTAGCAGTTGAGTCTCCTATCTTGCTAGATTCAGCTGCCTCTGCAGAAGAAGGAACCTTAAATCCTATGTCCAAATCATCCTTAACCTCCTTCAAAGACTTCATAGGGATTTTCCTATCATCATCACTCTCTGATTCACTGGGCTCAACTTTTAGAACAAGTTTCCTTTCCTAGCACTTTGTTTGCCTTTCACAGTTTTATCCTTACTATTTCAACTACAATCTTCTCCTTAGTTTACTTTGAGGATCCTTCACTACACTTGATGTTTTCAGAGTGTTCTTCCATAGGTAATATGATTTCCTAAAAGATGAAGGGTTCTCTAGATTTATCCCATAATGTTTGAACATATTGGTCAATTGGATAGCATAAGGCATTTTTTCCTAAGGCTTTTGCACAAGCCATGGTGTTCAAGATATAATAAGGCAGATTAAAGGGTTTCATCTTCATTATATGACACGTTATACAAGCATCATCATTCGTTTCATAATCGTAACTACCTCACCTAGGGTAAATGATATGGCATACAATTTTATGGACCATTCTATCATGTAGTTCATATTTAGTTGAGAAGGTGTTTTGATTACCAATTGTTCCCATGAGTTCATCCAAAAACTCCTTTTTTTTATAGTCCTTCATTGACTCAGAACACCCTATAACTTTGTTTTATGGTATGGTAAATCTAGAATCTTAGCAAGTAGTTCCATGGTGATTGTCCTTTCTTGACCCCCAATTGATGCTTTGATCATGGTGTTTGATTCTTTGGTTATGGAGGAATAAAATTCCTTCATATTATCTTTATAAAATGGAAGAACCATGATCACAAATTGAACCCATTTCTAAAATGTGAACCATTTGTTGAACTTGTAATTGTTAGCTCTAAAAACTCTCCAGTCAATTACTCGATGGAAGATAAGAACTAGTTTGGTTAAGTCTTCAGAGACTGACAGAGTAGGTGAGGATTGTCTAGTTCTCCTTTTTTGTGTGGGCAGAGAAGAAGAAGAAGAAGGCTTTCATTTTCCATGGAGATTTGCAGTTAGATTTTTAGGGTTTGAGAGATATAGAGTGAAGAGAGAGAAGTGTATTTGCTTCTATTTTGTGAGAAATAAAGAATTTAAAAGAAACAAAGGCAAGGACTTGATGATGAAAAAAGGAAGAAGAAGAAGTGGAGGAGGTTACCTCAATAATGGCTCTTACATTAACTTTTTATTGCACCATTTTTTGAGGAGAGAGATGAGAGATAGAGAGATATGGTGCACGTTTTCAAGGCTTTCATGATATTATATATATATATATATATATTTCTTTTTCACTTAGAGTTATCTTTTAAAATTTTAGCTAAAAAAGTGATGATGTGACAAGTCATAGACTTTGTATCTTTTGTACATTGGTCACTATGCAAATCAAATCA
>CAOJBK014352822.1:0-17771 GCA_948294925.1 Codiaeum variegatum | reverse complement strand
GCTATATGATGAGCTGGACACTATTGATATGTGGGACCTACTTTATACCTCTATAAATAGAAGTGAGGTAGCTCATTAGTAGGTGATTTGTACTTTGTACTGAAACTCTGAAATAAGAAATCTCTCTGCCCGTGGACATAGGCTGTTCATTGCCGAACCACGTAAATCTGTTTGCATTTAGTTTATGGTTATTGATTGTTTGTCTGATTTATCTCTTTCTTGTTTATTCCGCATTGCTTGCTGCGGTTAATTTCTCAACAAAATTGGACCCAAACTTGGACATTGGTAGGCTTCCGTGCTTTAGGATCAAAATCTCTAATCCAGTGTTGCAACATTCCAGGTTTAAGAGCAACGGAGCCTCACCCCAAATGTTTTTCTTTTCTTCTTCAGATTGCAAAAGAATGGTGAAATAGCCTTTTCCAAGGGAAGTAAGTTTCCAGTTGTTACCAATATTCCATACAGCAAAAATTTTCTTTTTGAGCTCATCAAATTTTCCAAGGCTTTTCCCCCTTTAAAAGAATGACTCTTTCTATTAATACACGATCACATTACTTGCTCTCTCCTTATACAATTAATGGTTAACTTTAAAGGCAATGAATCATCCTTTATCCTCCAGAGTCGATGAAGGAACTGACAATGGTGCCTTGTTGGTCACGGTAGCGGCATAGGATGTTGTTTGATTCACATGCATAGTATTAGGAATACTTGCTTGCTTGTCTATCTGTGCACGAGGACACTTAAAGATGGACAAATCCCCTAAAGGATTCATTGATAAGGTTGTGATATTGCTAGAGTCCACGACCATATGGCCGTCAATAGCAGGTAGATTGTAAAGATCAATAGTGGCAGCGTGAGACCTTAGGGCAATTTCTTTTCTTTTTTTATAAACAAAGTTAACTTCTAGTAAAATTATATAAATGATGTTTTGAATTTTTCTATTTTCTTTTTTTTTCGCTAACTTAACTTTATTTGTATTCACAAAAAATTTCAAATTTCATGAAAATGATTAGGTTAAATATTTTACATCATTTTTTAATTATCGGAATGTTGTTTAGGATAAAGTTGAGCCTACTAATGGCCAGCATATATTAATAAAAAAAATATAAAAAAAAAACTTACAAGTAAACAAAATCCATTGCTATTTTGCGGTGAAATAATAACGGACAATAAAAAATTTTAGAAATATAATTTAAATTTATGAAAAAAAAATACAATGACATATTTTTTAAGTAAAAGGTTGGAGGATAGTGAGAGAGCCCACTGACTCTAATTTATTAAAAATAAAAGAAAAATAAAAACATATAAAAGAGAAAACAACTCAAAAGAGTATTTAAAACACAAAGGAGCTAATTGGGCATACCCAAAGCATCAAATAAAATAACAAAACTAAAGATCTGATTTGAGTGGAAGTTTTGTATTTCTCGAAGGACGCGTTAACTTCGGTTTGCACTGCTTTTTCTACCTTTGTCCTTTTGGACCTTGTTTTCTTCTAGTTTCAACAGTAGTTCCAGTAACTTCTTCTAATTTAATATCATCTTACCACGAAGTTCATGGAGTATAAATTTCATCAGTTTCATTATCTTGAAACTCACTATTATTATCAGTTGCTAAGCTATCAATAGGAGGGATAACCTTTTTTCCCTTTTGTATTGCTTAATAAAGTATCAACCTCCTTCTCAACACAAGAATCAACAAAACTGGTTTCAATAATTAAAGCTAGGTTCGGAGGGAATGCACATGGAGTACAGCGAGCCTTGCTTGCATCCACAACTTGTTACAAAGACATATCAGCCTGCTCAACACTATTAGGGTGAGAAAAATCATTGTTAGAAATTAGGAATGGCAATGGGGCGGGGCAGTGACGAGTTATGTCCAACCCGCCCCCGACCCGCATCCCCCATCCCGTAACCCTTCCCCACCCCGTAACACACTGGTTTATTTATTTTATGCCCCATTCTCGCCCCGCCCAAAAAATCTCTGCCCCGTCCCCGCCTAGCCCCGCCCCATCCAAACATTTTTATAAAATAATATGATAAAAAAATTATAAAATATATTAAATTTATAATACACAAATATGATTTTTCAATACTAATCGTCCATATTAATATAAATATAGGTTTTAATCAAATAATAAGAGCAATAATTAACATAAAAATATAAATATAAATTAAATATATGTATCTTTATATATAAATATTAAATCGGAGCGAGTTACGGGGAGGGTTGAACAAATACTGACCCGTAACCCGCCCCATAACCCGGTCAACTGTTGACTAACCCGCCCCATTCAGGTTGGGTCAGTCGAGTCCCCGCGGGTTGGGGTTAAATTGTCATCCCTATTAGAAATGTAATTATTTGATACTACAACATTAATGTCCTGATTTGCTTTCTCTATAACACATTCATTGTTTCTATCATCATCCTTACTACTCACAAGAGAGCAAGGCATTTCTGTTGAAGCCTCAACTACACATACGGTGTTAGCTGGTACCTGAATCATTACAGCCTTGTGTGAGTCGGAAGGTTGCTCATGATGCACATTAGCCTCCACATTCGCCATATCAACATTGGCAGCAACTTGAAGGTTGTTATCAAAATGCTCTAGCTACTCTAAATTTTCATATTGTTACTGAACTAAATTCAATGGGGCGACATTATTAGAAAAAGGCCTCTTATCTCTGATATCAATGGAGATTCTGCTCAAAATATGTGAAATTGGCACAACATTAGGAGCTCTAAATATAGGCCTCCATCCTCTATGATTCCTAGATCTCCCTCGAGAAATCAACTTTCGTTTAGGATTACCTTCTCCCCTCTTCTCATCATTAGCTTCATGAGATTTTTTGTTATGCCAACAGTCATAAGCCATATGCCCAATCAATGAAAATACCTTAGGTATGCCCTCATAAGAAATATCAATCCATAGTTGCTTCCCATCATGCTCAATATGGACAGTCTTTGGGATTTTTTCTGCCAAATCAATATCTACTAAAATTCTAGCATAATGGCCAAAATCTCCCTCTAAAGTAGCCTTATGAATCTGTATAAGCACTCTAATCCCTTTTGCAATATTAGCAAGGGTTCACGCATCCTAGTACTCCTGAGGCAAGGATAGCAATCTCACCCATATTTGAGCTATAGTTGATTTTTGTGCATTGGGATCAAAGTCTTAATCCCAAGGTTAAAGGTGGAAAACTCTTGATTTTAGATTGATTACACCTCGCCTCCAAACAGTGAGCTTGATTTCCTTAGATGAAAGTAAGATTTAGAAATGCCCCTTACCTAATTAGATCAGATGCCAGGATTCATGAAGACCCCATATATGATTCAACGCCTCCTTTAAATCTGACAATTCTACAGTCTATCCCCTTTATTCAAAACTAATCTGCCAATCAAAGATGATTCGCAAATCATTACCCTTTGATCATAAGTCGCTTGATTGATCTTCACATATTTGTAACCACCAATATCTGTAATAATAGCTAATGATGACGCAATTGAAATTTCTTCAAAATTTCCCTTTAAGGCTTGTGCAAAGGAAGCAGGTATCTTATGAGGATTATTATTTACCAATCAACTGAGTCTATTAGATGAGGGAGTCAATTTAGTATCTAGTTTAAACAAATTAGAAATACCTATATAACATTCTAGAGGTTGTGATGGATCTGGAGGCTGATTGCCAGCCATCAATGGATCTGATCTCTATAGTACAGTGGAAGAATTTCATTGAAACCTTTTATCGGCAATCAATGGAATGTTAATAAAACATTCGCAATAATAAAAGGTGGATCAACAGCTAAAAATTTATATCGCTAAGCAGATGGCATTACATAGTTTAGCGACGGAATGTGTTATAACTACTATGGAATTATTATAAAACTATTAATTTATAAAAGATGATGTAGTGTGTCATGTGGTTAATTGATGGATTCCATTTTAAAATGGTTAGTACTTTAGTTGCCGAAATAATAATCTTTCCACTATTATCGTGAGTGATTGTGAGGATGAATTTGGTTGTGGGAATAAAGTTGAAAAACCAAATTTACCAAAATTTTTTATAATGGAATAATGAATTGAGGGACATTTTTCGTTTCACTCAAATTAATTGAACATCGTTAGGAGGAATTAGGGAATATTTTTAAAAGATAGAATAATATAGATCTAATCATTAGAATTTAATTCTTTGATCTAATAACCACAAAGCTAGGAGAATCGGAATTCAATTTGCTCTTTATTGAAGTGTACAGTCTTCAAGTTTTTCCAGTTAAAATGGAAAAGCAAATCATCAGAAAACTAAGCTAATCTAATAAAGCTTCTGAGATAAACACAAATGCTATAAAGACAACTAGATAGCTCTCCATCATCCAAAGGACCATAATTAGCACATATTCGATGCTTATATCATAGACTCGAGTCTAGATTATTTAAGTTAGAAATGTGCTACAGTGAAAGTGTATTACACGTGCTCCACTAAACCTACTTGTTACAGTTTCTTCTCATAAAAACCCGTTTTTACAAAATTCAAAAACAAAGAAGAAAATCGCCCCCTTTTACCAACTCAGTCGTCACCGTAAGTGCTTATAATATTCATCAATTCCTACCAACTAAATCAATAAGAAACAATAAAAAAAGAATAATACTTCTATTCTACATCAAGATTTCAAGCGATTTCGAAAAAATTGTTAACGATGAATCTTCAAAATTTTAAGTAATTAGTAAGTATTACTTTGAAATTGTTAATTCTTTGCTTCATTAAATACAATAATATAATGAATATTTTTAGATTAGATTATGTATATAAAAAATTAAGTAGATTTCTTAAATTGCATAATATATTGTAAAAAACTTAGGGTTTTGATAATGGCCAAATATACTTAATTTATACTTCATTTCTTGGCCATTATTAGTATACAATTGTGTTTAATTTGTTTGTTTATTTTGTTTTCAGCCTTTTCTAGTTCTAAGTACTATTTTGGAGTAAAAAGTGGAATATATCAGAATGAGCATACAAGAGGAGCATAAAGGAATTGGAAATTAAGCCAAGGCAGACTCACGAGCGTGACCTATGCTCATGAGGTAAAGTGTACTTACTGGTATAGAGGAAAGCCAAAAAATAGGGGTAGAATTTCATAAAGTGATCATGGGCATGGCTCACGGTCGTGACCAATGGTCGTGAGCCTCAATTGTGTTACTTTTTCTCAAGCCTTCAAGATAAGAATTCAGGCAGAACCTCTCTTATCTTAAGGGTATCTGGTCATGGTCATGACCAATGGTCGTGACCTCGAGTCCTCCAATTATATAAAAGCCAGACTTAAACAGGAAAACCCAATCCAGAATTTTACAGCCTCTTTAGCCTAAATAGGAAACCCTAGCAGAGTTAAAAAGAGAGAAGAATCACACCAAAAAAAAGAAATTAATCAAGAATGAGAGATTGAATTGAAGATTACACAACATTTATCAAGAAATTACAGGATTTTGGGTATTAGGCTAAGAACACCTCATGGCTTTCTTAGTTCTTTCTTCTTTTCCTTTGAATTTCTATTGTAACATTGTTATTATGAACTAAATATTTGTGTTTACCTAGATTAGATGAGTATTAACTACTTTATATGGATTGATTGACTTTCATACTCAATGGGTGTTTGAATTTGTTTTCAAGTAATAATTTCAATTTATAAAATCAGAAGTTTTTCATCCACAATTGCATGCTTGTTGATGATTATTATTGCCTAATTTTCATTAGAGATAGAAATTTTAGGTAGTAAACACTTGAAATTATTTGGGTTTGCTATGATTGCCAGAGATGGAATCATAGACAATTAGGGTTAAGATTATTTCATATGAACTTAATGCTTGTCCTAATTGATTGATTGTGAGAAGAGATCCCCTTTCTTTACTTAGGATTTAGGGATTTAATTGCTTGAAGAAGAATTGAATCTAATTTTGATATGAATAAACCCACTTGAAGTATAACTTAAATTACCATTGAGTTGTTGATTGCCTATATGATTTAGTTTAATACGAGTCGAAGTCTGGGTAAACGTTTTCTGATCTTGATTTCTATCTTTTAATTTATTTCCTTAGTTAATTGTTTAATTTGATTTAGTTTAGTTAAACTTTAAATTAAAGCATAGAATAACTTCATTATTTGTGAGCTGAAAAATAGTGGAAGAGAGTAAATTAATGATTAACTTATCAAGCGTACACAAGTCTTTTAGGAGAATGATATCGGGATTTACCGATTTTATTACTTGATATGATCTCGTACACTTGCGGGTGTGAAGTAGAGTTTTTCTCTATCAAGTTTTTGGCGCTATTGTCGAGGACTTGTTATTAGTTTGATATAGTTAACATTAATAATAAATATGAAGCTATTGATTTATCCTTTCTATTTTTTATTACTAAATTCCAGTTACTCTTGATTTTGTATTTCAAGAACTAGTGTATGACCAAAGCTAACCACTCAGAACTCTTCCCATACGATCCGAAACTTGAGCGAACTTTAAGGAACCAGAGACAACAAAGGGAAAGAGGGTTAGCTTTTGCCAGAGATGGTCCACTTCAGGGAATTCAAGAGGACATAACTGAGGTAGAGGTACCCAAAGTCAGCATGAAGGTAACAGTAATGATAATGGTAACAATGGAAATGCAAACACCATTAGAGAAATAGTTGGCAATGGGAATAACAGGATTGAAATTGGTAATGGTCAAAGGGCTAGAGCTCCAGTGCATAGGACAATGCAGGATTTTGCACATGCTGATTTGAGTGATGTAGGTGGTCCTATAATGAGACTAAGAGTTTAAGCTAATACTTTTAAAATTTAACCGGCTATTATACAGATGATACAAAACTTGTGTCAGTATAAGGGATTAGCCCCTCGAGAATCCTCACACCCATCTCGATGAATTTGTAGAGATTTATGATACATTTAAGATGAATGGGGTGACTGAGGACGCAATTAAATTGTGGTTATTTCCATTTTCCCTAAGAGATAACCCGAAAGAGTGGCTTAAGTCATTTCTTGCAGGCCATTTTATAACTTAGGCACAATTGGCGGAAGCCTTTTTAGAGAAATATTTTCCACCTGCCAAGACAGTAAGTTGAGACATGAGATATATTCTTTCACCCAGCTTGAAGGAGAGTCATTGTATGAAGGATGGGAGAGATTTAGAGACTTATTACTCAAGTTCCCTCTTCATAGTTTCTCCACATGGCAATTAATTGAGACTTTCACTAATGGACTGGCGTATGCAAACAAACAAAATTTGATTTCAGCCGGAGGTGGAACGCTGGGTGATAAGACGCTGATGGAGAATTAGGAGCTTATCGAGCAGATGTCTATCTCTTACTACCAATGGCTTCCCTCTCCTAGAGATTTGCCTAGGCTAAGGGCACCGGGTGTCCATAGTGTTGATAACATGACATCCTTAGCGGCGCAAGTGGAAGCTTTAACAAAGAAATTTGGCGCATTCACTTTGGATACCTCAAGAGCTCAAGCTTCATATTGTGAGAGTTTTGGTGGTGGCCACCAATTCTAGGATTGCAACATGGTAGGCTCAGGTGGGTCAATTGGTACAAATGGGTCTCATGAACAAGCCAACTATATGGGAGGTATGCAAAGGGGAAGAAATAACCCCTATTCGAATACTTATAACCTCGGATGGAAAAGCCACCCAAACTTTTCTTGTTGAGACAATAATGAGCAGAGGGCTCCTGCATTAGGTTTCCAACAAAGGTTGCATCTCCCAACACAAGGTCAACAATAAGGCTCTCCACCTGAAAAGAGTAGCTTAGAAGAGACGATGGAAAAATTTTTCCAATTGATGGAAACTCATTTCCAAAATAAAAAGGAAATTAATAGGAACACTCAAGCCTCTTTACAAAATTTGGAAAATCAAGTGGGATAAATAGCTAAGCTTTTAAGTGAGAGGACTCCGAGTGCTTTGCCTTTCAACACTGATGTTAACCCGAGAGGAGAATTAAAGGCTATCACCTTGAGCAATGGTAGGATGGTGGAAAGAGAAGTTTCTGAGGAAATCAAGAATACTTAGCCTAACCATGTGGAAGTTAAAGTTGAGAAAGAGCAGGAGAAAAGCAAGCAAGAGGAGCTACCAAAAGTACCAACATCGATCAAGGAGCATACACCACAAGTTCCTTACTCATCACGTCTATAAAAGGACCGTTTGGACACCCAATTTGGTAAGTTTCTTGAACTATTTAAATAACTTCACATTAACATTCCTTTTGCCAAAGCACTCATACAAATGACTAAGTACGTAAAATTTTTGAAAGAGTCGCATTTGTCCGAGAAGTCGTCGGCCACTCTTCAAAGAAGATTGCCAAAGACCTCAGTAGCTTTAATATTCCTTGTTTAATTAGTAATCTTGAAATTGAAAAGGCATTAGCTAATTTAGGAGCTAGTATTAGTGTAATACCTTATCATGTGTTTAAAAAACTAGCCATCGGGAACCTAAACTAACACAAATGATGATTCAATTGACGGATAAGTTTGTGATATCTCCCAAAGGGATAATTGAGGATGTGTAAGTAAAAGTTGGAAATTTTATCCTTCCAGTAGATTTTGTAGTAGTGGAAATGGATGATGACACGATTGTTTCATTAATTCTTGGACGATCCATCCTAAACACAGCCCGTGCCATCATCGATGTCCATAAAGGTACCCTCACTTTAAGGGTGGGTGAGGAGAAAGTGATTTTTAATGTAACTCAATCCATGAAACACCCTTTGGTTTTTTATGATGAGGGCTGGCGCGACGATCTTTGTGAGCATGAGACTCTCAACCTTATTACTAACTTTACTTTTAAGGACCCCCTTAAAAGTTGTTTTTTTGCAGAAAGACATTAATGAAGATGATATGGAGGCTATGGAGGAGCTAAAGCATTTGAAAGGTAATGGTTACATAGAGAGAAAGCGAGCATATGAGCCAATTGAAAAGCCCAATGTGGAAAAGGAAAGACCTTCTATAGAGGATCTTTCGAAGTTGGAATTAAAGGCACTCTCAAACCATTTGGAGTATGCTTTCTTAGGTGAGGGAAAAAGACTCTTGATTATTTTGAGTGCCCGGTTATCACAAGAGCAGAAAAATAAGTTGATTGATCTTTTGAAAAGGCACAAGAAAGTTATTTCATGAAAGATAGCCGACATAAAAGGGATTAGCTCATTCTATTACACCCACAAGATTCTTATGGAGGAAAATTACAAGTCAGTGGTGCAACCTAAAAGATGGCTAAATCAAAAACTGAAAGAGGTAGTTAAGGTAGAGGTAATTAGACTCCTTGATGTTGGGATCATTTATCCCATTTCAAACAGCTCATGGGTAAGTCTGGTACAAGTGGTACCCAAGAAAGGAGGAATGACAGCTGTTGCGAAAAAGAAGAATAAGTTGATTCCTCAAAGGATGATAACTGGGTGGAGAGTTTGTATAGATTATAGGAGGTTAAATGATGTTACCTGCAAGGAGCACTTTCCATTGCCTTTTATTGATCAGATGTTAGAGAGACTAGCTAAGCATCCTTTCTACTTTTTTCTTGACGGGTTATTAGGATATTTTCAAATCCCCATCGCACTAGAGGACCAAGAAAATACCACTTTCACTTACCCTTATGGAACCTTTACCTATAGGAGGATGTCATTTGGTCTCTACAATGTACCAGCTACATTTCAAAGGTACATGACAACAATTTTTGATAATTTGATAGAGGATATAATGGAGGGTTTTATGGACGATTTCTCAGTTCATGGAGATAGTTTTAAGAGCTGTCTTGAAAATTTAGAAAGGGTGTTGCAAAGGTGCGAAGAAATAAATCTTGTACTTAATTAGGAGAAGTGTCATTTCATGGTGGATGAAGGAATGGTTCTTAGGCATAAGGTTTCAAAAGATGGGATAGAAGTAGATCGAGCTAAAATTGCTACTATTGAAAAGTTGCCTCCTCCTTCAAATGTTAAGGGAATTAGGAGTTTTCTTGGGCATGCAGGGTTTTATAGAAGATTTATTAAAGATTTTACCATTTGAATTAATGTGTGATGTTAGTAATTATGCTATAGGAGCTGTTTTGGGACAAAGAAAAGATAAGCACTTTCAGCCAATTTATTATGCTAGTAAGACTTTGAATAATGCCCAAGTTAAGTACACCACCATTAAAAAAGAGCTCTTGGCAGTTGTGTTCACATTTGATAAATTTCGCTCTTACCTTATTTTGTCAAAGGTAGTGGTTTATACTAACCATTCGGCATTGAGGTATTTGTTCTCTAAAAATGATGCCAAGCCAAGGCTCATTCGATGGGTACTATTGCTCCAAGAGTTTGATTTGGAAATTCAAGATAAGAAGGGAGCAAAAAATTTGGCAGATGATCACTTATCAAGATTGGAGAGCCCAACACTTGAATAATTGGATGAAGGGGAGATCAAGGACACCTTTTCAGATAAGCAACTCTTCGAAATGGTAAGTAAGGTATGTTCCTCTACTCCCTCTAATATTCCTTAGTTCACCAATTTGGCTACAAGGGAACTTCCAAAATGACTAATGTTTCACCAAAAGAAAAAGTTCTTTTCCTATTTAAAATATTACTTTTGGGATGACCCCATTCTTGTTCCATTTGTGCAGTGATAACTTGATCCAACGGTGCGTAGCTTGGCCGGAAACTCTGAAAATTTTGGATCAATGTCATGGAGGAATGGCCGGAAGGCATTTCGGTCCCAATCGGATTGCACACAAAATACTAACAGATGGATTTTATTGGCCCACTATCTTCAAAGATAGTCACAATTGGGTAAGCAAGTGTGATGCATGCCAACGGTCTGGTAATTTCTCTCCTTGTGAGGAAATGCCCCAAACCGGTATTCCTGAATGTGAAGTTTTTTATGTTTAGGGCATTGATTTCATAGGACCTTTCCCAAGTTCGTTTGGTAACAAATATATCCTTGTGGCTATTGATTATGTGTCAAAATGGGTAGAGGCACAAGCTCTATCCACAAATGATGCTAGGGCAATTGTCAAGTTTTTGTAAAAGCTGTTTTATTGCTTTGGTATGCCCAAGGCAATTATTAGTGATAGGAGCATTCATTTCTGTAATGCACAAATGGATAAAGATTTGAAAAAACATGATGTTATTCATAAACTTGCAGCACCCTATCACTGCAAACAAGCGGGCAAGTTGAAAATTTCAATCGGGAAATAAAAAGGGTCTTAGAAAAGTCTATAGAGCAAAACATAAAGAATTTGGCTAAAAAATTTGATGGAGCCTTATAGACTTGTCGAACTGCCTATAGGACATCGATTAGCACAACCCCTTTTAGACTTGTCTATGGCAAAGCTTGCCATGTCCCTGTAGAAATTGAGCATCAAGCCTATTGGGCCATTAGGGAAATTAATTATGATTTGGAGCTTGCAGGTGAGAAGCGGAGGCTTCAATTGAATGAGCTCGATGAGCTTCATCTAAAGGCTTATGGCAACTCAAGGATGTATTAGGAGCGGATTAAAAAGTGGCATGACTCCAAAATCAAACAAGGGTGTGAGTTTGTGGTAGGTGATAAGGTATTACTTTTTAACTCATGCTTAAGATTATTTCCGGGAAAATTGATATCTCGATGGTCGAGTCCTTTTCTAGTCAGGGAGGTGTCTCCCCATGGTATAGTGGAATTAAGTCAACCTGAGAATGGTGATTTTAAAGTCAACACCTAAAGATTGAAGTTATATTTGGATAATGGGGAACTCCTTAGGTTTAAGGAGATTCAGTATCTCAAAGAGGTGAGGTGACAACCTAACCCAACGTCCAGCTAAGACGGTGTTAAAGAAACACTTAGTGGGAGGCAACACACTGATTTTCAATTTTTTTTTGGTTTTCTTTTGTCATTTTATTTCGTTTTAATCTTCATGAGTGCAAAGGAGTATGACACTTGATCTGAGATTGTCGTAGGTTATTTGAGCCTAAATCGATGTGAAAAGGTGAGTGATTCGAGCCACGAGAACTGCCAAACTCCGTTGTCCGAATCAATTCGTAAGTATAGTCTATAAATTGGTATAATTTTTTCTGTGTTTTTGGGTAGAAATTTTTCAAAGGCAGCAGTTCACTAGGCAGTCACGACCTTGGCTCACTGGTGACCAATGCCGGTGACTGCATATTAAACCACTGCCTAAATTTTAGAAAACCAACATTGGGTTATGGCCATGGCTCACAGGCATGAGGCATGCCCGTGAACCAATATGAATACATTGTAACCATTTTACAAAACATGTTTAGATCACGGCTTTGACTCACAGCCGTGAAACATGCCCATGAGACACTAAGAACACACTGTCAATTTAATGAATGAACTACCTGACTCACGGGTACTGTTCATGGGCGTGACCAATACCAGTGAGCCAATCTAGACTTATTGTGAATCTTATATCTGAATAAGCTGACTCAAGGCCTTGGCTCACAGGCGTGAGCCATCTTGATTATATTGTATTATAGGGCACCTCACATGCATACCTCACAGGCATAGTTTATGCCCGTGAGCCATACTCTACCCTAAAAACTTGGGCCCACACACAAATTGAACACTATTTAAAGGCCCTTTTTCTCATATCACACACCTTTGCACAAGTTTCTTCAAAATTTTCACCAAATCATTCCCAAATCTCTTCACATTCACTTTGCAAACAAGGATTCAAGGATATTTTCTTTACATTCAACATCAAATATCAAGGTTTTTCCTTTCCTTCTTTCTTTTACTGCATTTTTTTAGGTTTTGTGTTAGATACAAAATAATTGAGGTTTGATTTAATTTTGGTTATTAGTATTGTGTTTTGATGTTTTGTTCGGATTAAAATTGTCATTCATGCCTTAAATTGTTAATTGATTTCACTATTTTATTTGAATCCCTAAGAGTCATGCCTATTAATTTTTAGGGTTTTAAATTGAACAACCCCTTGAAGATTGGTTGGTTTTTCTTAATTAAATTCCTTGAATCCACTTTGTTTTTATATCTTGCATGAATTGGGAGTAATTTGGGTGATGGTTTTGGTAGTTTGTGATGGTTTATATTTCTGCATGCTATGTGTTCGATAAAATGCCACAATGAATGGGAGCTTCAATTTCATTTGAAATTTTCCAAATTTTGTGTTGATTTAACTTTTCAAACACTTCCATGTCATTTTGGCTTGATTTGTTTATATGCATTGCACACCGAGCATGTCATTCTACTCACATGCTTATATGTTGAATGTGTCATGTCTTTGAGCCATTTATTTTGTTCAAGTGGGTCGGAGTTACATTGAGTGGGGTGCTTAAGTTAATTACTTTGGTTATTTGTGTGTTTTTGTAGCAAACCATTGGCTTGCTTAATTTTGATTCATTCACACTAACCACTAATAAACTCTATTGGTTATTTTCTTTTAGTTGATTTTTGTGCTGTTTTGTAGACAATGGGTCTGCAAAAGTCAACCACTGGTGCATCTTCAAGCTCCAAGGTTGCCGGGAAGCAGCTAGCCTCCTCTTCACCTGCTAAGCAACCAAAGAGGAAATCATTGGCCATTGCACTACCATACCCACCATCACCATTTGTGTGGCGACAACCCAGGGGAGTTGTTTTGCGATACAATCCACGTCATCCATACCTCCAATTTCCTCAGCAATGGCAGAAGGACATGCTCAAATATTTGGGCAACAAGCCATTCTACCCGAATTATGTGCTAGATTGGGCATCCTTGGCGAGCTTGCCAGAATGTGATAGGATGTAGGTTATGATATCCCAACTTAGGTGGAAGACTTTGTATGAGATTCAGGAGTTGGCCTATAAGAAGTTAACCTTAGAATATGCACCTTGGAGTGGCCCAAGCGATTATCTTATTATAACTGGCTAGTGATTAAATTTCGATTAGGAGGCAATGACTACACTAATAGCATCAAAGAATTAGTCCATGATTTCGGGCTCTATACTAGAGAGGAGATAGATATGGCATGGTACTATGATGTCATGGTGACTTTCAATTATGAGACTCAGATGCCTACACAAGTCTAGGATGAGCTAGCTGTGAGGATGTGGGTATCAGCAGTAAGCAAGGCTACAAAGTTTAGGGATCCTACCCTTAGGTATGCGCATTATTTGATTAGCCATTCAATATCTCCATGTTCTCAATTGAGGGGACATGTGAACAAATCAAATCTTTTTTTCATCTTCTGCTTAGCTAGATATTTGCGGGTAAATGTTGCCTATTCGCTGGTATGGATGCTTAATGAGTAAGCTAATAATCGAAAATCGGGGTATTTACATGGTGGATCGTACATCACCCGATTGGCTCGAAATCTAGGATTATTAGCCGGGGTGGATGACATGAATTTAGATGGGCGGATAGAGTTTATCGACAAAGCTAGTATTGATTATATGATGTAAAAGAAGAAAGAGAAAAAGAAATGAGCACCATCATCTTCAGCTTCACCCATTGAGGTCACTTCTTCTTCTTCCTTGGACAAGCCACCCTCACCTCCTGCCGCCCCAAGGGCAAGTATAGAAGACAATATATGGCATATGCAGTCATATTTTTATCGCATCCAGAGGCAACAACTGGTGCTTTTGCATGAGGTAAGGGAAGAGCACAATTGGGTAACAAAAATTTTATTCAAAATCTTGAAGAAGATGCATCTAAAGAAACTAAAGCACTCTCCCTCTCCTCTGATCCAGCCAATAGCAGCCCTCAAACATCCAGAAGCCTCCTCCTTCATGCCCCCTAAATCGAGTCATCCTGGTGCTTCTTCGTCAGCACCGCTAGTGGAGGTGCTTGAAAGCTCTGAGCCAGGGATGGAGACTCACTCCAACAGTCCACTGGCTATCGCCTCCCATTCTAGTAGTGATCTGGAGACTGAGGTAGATGATGACGAGGATGGTGATGATGGCAGTGGCTCTTTGAGCCCATCTTTCTAGTGTTATGTGGTTTATCTTTCTCCTTTTCACTCATGTTTCTTTTATTTTCTTTTATTTTCATTTTTTATCTTTTATTTTTGTTTTTATTTGAACTGTTTATGGATAATTATATTTACTAATCTATCACTTATGAAGTTATTCAGGATTTCAATAAGGAACCATAGCTATTGGTTGATCTGTAGCTCTTAATTTTCCTACTTATGCTTGGAATTTGCTTATGCGACCACCGGCCACTTTCTGTTTGCAGGGCAGTATTTTCTTTCTCTTCTTTTATTTTTACACACATTGGGGATGATGTGTTCATTAAGTATTTGGGGGGGGGGGGGGGAGGGGAGCACAACACATAATGAGTTTCACTTGTATGATGATAAGACTTTAAAATTGAGCAAAATTTTTACTATCACTTACATAGATTCTAGTTTTCCCATATTATTTTGGTTTTTGTTTAAACTTTGAACATAGTGGTCGATAGTAGGATTTCACAAGGCACGGTTCATACGACTAAGTTCTAGGGTATTTGGTCACTGATTGAGTATCTGGTCTTTTTCTATGCATGATTTAGATTATGAAACTAAAGCTAGTACTTGAGTTTTAGATCAGCTTTCTTCAGAAAAGGAACAAAATAATAACAATAAGTGCACTCATAGAAATAATAATAAATATAAACAAAATTGGGACTTTAAAAATTATAACATATTCCGCTAGTTTCTTATTGCATAAAGTGATATATAAAGTGAAACCATGAATAGTGTTAGTAACTAGCTAAATAGTTTTGTAACTAGTTGAGTTACCGAGGGTCGGAGCCACAAAGCGTTTACTTTCGCGTCAAAAGACTAATGACAGGTTTGGATAAGCCGGGTCCCATAAAAATTCTGAAAATATCATGAGAAATTGCACAAAATTATCAAAAGAACAAAATCAATTCTCCAGAAAGATCGATCGAGTAGTTTGAGAAATGCTTAGGTTGAATAATCCGATTCTAGCTATGTTTTTTGATAGGATATTCAAAATTGTGATTGAATTGTTTTGGAACCAAGTTGTGGGAACATTACCTTCATTCTGAATTTGATTATAATGTTCTTAGTTTAACCATAAAACCAAAACAATGTGTGAAACCTGGATGTTTATTGCAAGTGATTTTTACCCTTTTTGTTTTTTTCGATTCTTGAGTGTTTGATGATTGCAAGTGAAGAATGTGTGTGTGATTGTGTTTAGGTTTTCTTGAGGACACGCAAATGTTTAATGTGGGGGAATTTGATAATGGCCAAATATACTTAATTTACACTTCATTTCTTGACCATTATCCATATCCAATTGCATTTAATTTGTTTGCTTAGTGTGTTTTTAGTTTTTTCTAGTTCCAGGTACTGTTTCGAAGCTAAAAAGTGGAATATATCGGAATGGCCATGAAAAAGGAGCATAAAGGATTTGGAAATCAAGCTAAGGCAGACTCATGGGTATCCCTCTCGGGCGTGACCTATGCCCGTGAGATGAAGTGCACTTACTGGAACAGGAAGGAAAGCCAGGAAATAGAGGCAGAATGTCACAAGGTGATCACGGGCATGGCTCTCAGCCATGACCAATGGCCGTGAGCCTCAACTAAGTTATTATTTCTCAAGCCTTCAAGATAAGAATTCAGGCAGAACCTCCCTCTTGTCTCACGGGTATGTGGTCACAGCCATGACCTAGGAAGAATTCATTGTCTTAAAGCTAGAAATCACACCTTGTCTCATGGGTACAGGGTCATGGCCATGACCCCGATTCCTCTAGTTGTATAAAAGCCAGATTTAAATAGGAAAACCTAGTCTAGAATTTTGTAGCCTCTTTAGCGCTAATAGAAAACCCTAATAGAGTTTAAAAAGAGAGAAGAATCACACCAAATAAGAAAAAAATAATCAAGAACGAGAGATCGAAGTGAAGATTACGCAAGATTTATCAAGAAATTACAGGATTTTAGGTACTGAGCTAATAACACCTCACGGGTTTCTTCGTTCTTTCTTCTTTTTCTTTGAATTTTTGCTGTAACTTTGTTATTATGAACTAAATCTATGTTTACCTAGATTAAATGACTATTAACTACTTTATATGGATTGATTAACTTTAATACTCAATGGGTGTTTGAATTTGTTTTTAAGTAATAATTTTAATTTATAAAATCTACAGTTTTTCATTCACAATTTCATGTTTGTTGATGATTATTGTTTCCTAATTTTTACTAGAGATAAAAATTTTAGGTAAGGAACACTTGAAATTATTTGCGTTTGCTATGATTACTATAGATAGATTCATAGACACCTAGGGTTAAAATTGTTTCATATGAGCTTAATGTATGTCCTAATTGATTGATTGTGAGAAGAGATTCCCTTTCTTTACTTAGGATTGAGGGATTTAATTGCTTAAAGAATAATGGAATCTAATTTTGATTTGAATAAACCCACTTGAATATAAATTCAATTTCCATTGAGTTGTTGATTTCCCATATGATTTAGTTTAATACGAGTTGAAGTTCAGGTAAATGTTTTTCCGATCTTGATTTTTATCTTTGCATTTATTTTCTTAGTTAAATTGAATTTAGTTTAGTCAAAATTTAAATTAAAGCATAAAATAACTTCATTATTTATGAGCTGAACAATAGTGGAAGAGAGTGAATTAGTGATTAATTGATCAAGTTTACACGAGTCCTTTGGGAGAACGATATCAGGATTGATCAATTTTATTACTTGATACTGTCCTATACACTTGCGGGTGTGAAGTGGAGTTTTTCTCCATCATGATTCTTTCCTTCATACCTTGAAAGACATAATTAAGACCCATCACCCTTTTATTGTTGGCCTTTTAGAGATC